>JAYMTJ010000021.1:0-133278 GCA_036897525.1 Pelargonium x hortorum
GGCATGATACGCTACTTTGTTGTGATTATTTATGCGTAGACTTACTTACTGGATAGACTCATGTTTTAATTAATCCAAGTTAATGATCATAGAACTTTTGTGTGATTGTTCTGATTGATAGCGAAAAAAAGGGTCTTATTTAGTAAGTACCCTGGAAATCTAATCAGGAGAGCCTCTATTTTAATTTCCTGGGATGTTAGTTTTTATTTATTTATTGAAATTTAGGTTCCTGCTGATAGTTAAGAAAGAATTTCTGTGGAAAATTTCTTTGTTCGGAGTGGTAATAGATTTTATTGAATTTGTTACTTGTATGTTAAAAAGACTAATATAAGCTAATATCTTTAAAAAAGGAAATTAGACCAAGGGATTATGTTATTCTTCAGCTACAGGAACTTACCATTTCTGTGTTAGTAGGAATCAAAACCAACAAGATAAACTGGTCTTGTATTCACTTCCTTGTTTGGAAGAGATCAAGAACCTTATGTTTCATTCGTATTTTTGATAGAACAAGAAGGAATACATACGATTTGTTTCATTTTGGCTTTTGTTTTTGCTAATGTAACTTTCATAATTCATGAATAGGACTGATAAGTTGCTTACTTTCTGATAGAACAAGAGGAACAAATTAGATTTGCTTTTGTAAATTTCCTACAAGAGGAACAAATCCTTATGCTTATGTAAATATTCCTTAGATTTGTTTTGGTTTTGTATTCCTTGCCTAAGTAAATAGAATTACCTTAGATTTGTTTTGCTCCGTTTATTTGTTTTCCTTACTAGTTAGATTTGGCTTTTGTTTTTATGTCATGTAACTTACCTCGCGCGGGTTTTATACCTTTACGAGTTCTTAGATCATTCCAAAATTTATTTAGTAAGGTTTCCTTTTTTACTCTCTTTTGTTCTAAAAATTAAGTATGAGTATAACTCGGATCCTAATTTTAGTGTAATTAAAAAGGGACCCCTGTCTTTATTTTCTATTTTATATGACCGGGCGCGGTGAAGCTGACAAAAGAAAAGAAACTGCCAAAATCTACTTCCTTTTGTCACGAGTTAAGTCTCATGGGAAATTTGAAATAGGGCGTCCCCGCTATAAGGAAAAGACTTTACTGCTAGGATTTAAAAAAAAAATTAACACTAATAGGAAATCCAGATATCTCGTTTAGGATCCCCAACAACTAGTAAACAAAAAAACAAGGTTCAGAATCGAGTTTAAGCCACTAAGGAATTTTCTGCAAAAGTGTATTCAAAATATTAAAGTTTTATTGCAGTTATTTTAATATTTATAAAGAATACGGGGTAAGTCTATAGCAGGATTTTCCTATCCTCTTTGTGTCGGTTTTATCAAAGAGCTCCTAGCAGTAGTTGGTTGAAGTTTTCTCTCCTTATTGTTTGCTTCTCATAAAGGGGATATGCCAGATAATAGAATTAAGCTTGGATCCCTTTTAATATTTTCCATGACCCGAGATACAGTTAAAAAAATAAGAGCGAAACAGGAGGTTTTTTGAACTTTGAAATTCCAAGCTATAGCTGAAAAGTGAGAACCAGAATCCCGTAAAGCTAAGCAAATTCTTCTACAATTAAAAGGTCTGCTTTAGCTCGTGCCAATATGAGAGAGAAGAGGTTTCTAGGGGATTCATCTACCATTAACCGGGCTATTCTTCCTTAGGCCTTAGGAAAGTAGCTCTATGTAGGTTACAGTACTGTCATATATAAGGGGTTTACACAAGAAAAGCGGCTAACTCTCTAAAATCCCAGGACTCTCCAGCTTTTACTTGCGCGATTACTGAGACAGGGTCTTTGACTTGACCTTACAGGGAATTCTATAGTTAATGATTGCAGGAACCCGGAAAATTCAGGTAGAGTCCTTTTTATCTCCTTCAAAAAAATACAGAAGCTCATATTCTAAAAATAGTTTCTTAAAAGGGTGTTACACTTTTTTTTGTACAAAAGCGTTAACTTGCCTACTCTGCGCACTTAGGAGTCGAAGGTAACAGTTATTAATTACAAAAATTCTAAGTTCTTAAATTCCAATAGGAGAGCCTCCGCCCTAATAATACTGTATCCAAAGTGTATTCTAAGTTTTATTAGTATCCGTTTTAACGTACAAATGACTTTTAACCAGGATTAACTTTTCTAAAAAAGAATAGAGTTTACATAGCGTATAATAAATAGCAGCCCCTCCTAAGGGGATCCTTCTTAATCTCCTTATCAAAATCAAATGCTTTTGAAAGTTCTTCCATAACTCTGTCTATATAGATATGCCCCTTCTGAAGAGAGACGGCATTCCATAAACTAGAGATAAGAGATAAACAAAAAAGTTTTCATTTCAGTTCTAAGAATAAGAAAACCTTTTATTGCATACTACAGCCGAATAAAAAGGGGCCCTAATTCTTGTCCCTGAAGTGCTTACTCTGCAAATAGAGCTACAGAGAATAGCTACTCCCTAAAAGATACGTAAAAAAACCTAGGAATTCCTAATGAACTAAGCGCATTTGAACCTTATTGATTGTATGTGTGATGAAACCTGGTATTTCGAAAACTTATCCACAAGTTCCTAGAAAACTTAGTGTTAATTCCTTTTAATGTCAGAAATATAGAAAGTGTAATTATTTAAACACTTTTTGCGAGAACAGAGTCTAGTTAAGCAATAACCCTAAAATTTTACAATTTTACTTAGTAATTGACTAACCCTCTTACAATGAAGGAGTCATGAATACCGTAATTTTACTCAAGTTAGATTGAACTGGGAATCCTAGCTAACCTACTATTATGTAATTCTTAAACAAATGCATGCTAGGTAGATTAAGTGGAGTTACGTAAAAGAGAACAAACTAATATGAAGCTCTACCTAAGCAAAGGGCTAGGGAAGTTAGTGATAGCACAGTCTGTGGTGTAGATTAATGGGTGCTGGGTGGTACATTAAGAAGTCAGTCAAGTAGTACTCAGTAGCTGATTTATAAAGGAAACTGATTCCGGGTTTAGACCAAGCTATACCGCTAAAGATGATAAGAAAATGATCCGGATTTCAATATCAGGTTTCTCTTAACTAGTATATTGGTATAAAATAGTGTTCTTTATACTAGTCAAAATTTGACCTGTAGTTTAAAGGTGTCAATTCATGTCTTCTTTGTTAAGCTGAATGGGTATCGGCTTGTTGCTTTATACAGGTGTAGTGTAGCGTATTTGATCTTCCTTTGTCTAGTCAGTAACCTGTTATTTGGGGAGTACTGCATTGCATCTTTTGTGAAGGGTTTCAATTCTAATGCTTATGAAGTCTTATTGGAAGATTCTTATCTAGTCTTATCCAGGAGGTGTAAACTAAGGTACTGCAGAGACGGTAAAAAGGTGTTAAACTTAATTGTTCTAACAAGACCCTTATTCTTAATTTGAGCTTTTCCATACCATAAACAACGACTTAGTAATTCTAGGTTAGCCTTAGTCTTTATGCTCTCCCGAGTAACCCTGCCGATTAAGGACACCCATTCACAGAGGAATTGCAGAAGGAATTACAGAGAGACGGGTAAGACAGAAAATTGACCTAAAATTGATGGATGTTGGGTAGTTTTAACGAGGTCTCATTACCATAAAATGTGTCGGTTCGAGGTTTCCTGGTCAATTAGAAGAAAAAACGGCTCTAAAAAATAAAAAGGACTCTTGCTTCAACTCCTTACTGGATATTCCTTAAATCCTCAAAATCTTAAAATTACTGTAATTAAGTTAAAGTTTGCAAGAGAAAGAATATCCGGTTCAATATCCAGAAAGATTTAGAATTCCAGCACTTATTAAGCTTAAGCCTTCTCCCAAGCTCTTGACTAAAAGCAAATAGAAAACTCTTAATAAACAGCTAAAGACCCCACTTAATAAGAAATTCCAGGATCGGGATATCGGGATATAGAAGTTAGAGAATCCCGAATCCTTTTCTGTAAAGACTCCAATAAAAAAAGGGAATACCCAGCACCAACAAACAATAAGGAATAGAATAGAAGAATCAAAGAAGACAGGCAGGGACGCTCAAGTTGACTTGGATTACTCCGTGAAGAAGTGCTAATTAGAAGCTTCAGTTTGTTATATAGTCTTAACCGCACAGAGTTTGCGCTCGAATCGGGGACTCTAGGTCTAGGTCCACCAAGAGAAAAGACTTAATCTATACTTACTAGGAGCAATCTTTTAAATAAAATTCATTATCCTAAATTTAGAAAGCTCAAGATTCCCTACTTGCCTAGACATAGCAAAAGAGCCTAACATTTTTGATACTCGAGAACATCCGCTCGATTTCCTTAGAAAAGAAAAGTAACAAACCTAAAAAGGATTGCCTAAGATTTCTTCACACGGTCGATTTACACTGAATCCACTTTTAATACTAAGAAATGTGGGGATAGACAAGTTAGTTAGCCTTCTATATCCTTTTTTAAGCCAATTTACATTAGTCCATTCGGTTGTATTAACTAAAGGGGCTCCTCCTCGTGGTTCTAGTAGTCATTTCGTGCAGCTTAAGAATAAGAAGAAAGACTTGTAAATTGTAGAGAAAAAAGAAAGAATCTCAAGCTAAAAGAAGCTACCCGCTCCACCTAGATACGTGCTTGCCCTATTTCCTGAGAACAACGCCACAAACCCAGAATACTGGTTATCCCCTGTTTAGAGAGCCCGTAAGGTGTTCCCCATTTTGACCTGTTTACTTTACTACCGGGATTTCCTATCTCTTTATTGATTATCTTTCACACCTCTCCTAGACCTACCTCTTGTATACCCTATCTGACTCTGTCCCATTCCACCTTGGAAATAGAACCCTGTTCAGTAAAGACTTTCTATACGAAATCTCTAAAATCTTATTCTATCTCAATCTAAATAACTACTTTAGCCCGGAATTTCTCCTTTACTAAACCGGACTACCTTTCCTCAGAGCTTTGCCTCATTCCCTAAGTCCTTTTTTATTCAGAAACTACTCCTACTTTTAGCTTTAGCCTGTAAACCCTTCTTAACCCGCCTGGAAGACTAGGAAATCTCTACACCTACGTCTACCTCTTAAAAAGCCCCCCTCACTAGTTAAGAACTCGGTAAAAGCCTGTACTTTCTCTGCTTGCTACAAGAAGAAAGAATAACCCCAAATTTCAAGTCAAAAAACCACAGACTCTTTTTAGTACAAACTTGTTTTTGGAAAAACGCCCTAATAACGAATCCATTCCTACTTGAAGACTACGAAATAGGAGCCCTAGAAGCAGAGGAAAAGACATACGTATAAGAGCAACGACTTTCTTTACTTCAGATCTAGACTCTGTAACTGCACCCATCTTTTCATTAGCTTAACTGTAACCGGAACTTTCTTTCCTTTAGCCTTGTAACTTCTGTATCTATATAAGAAACCCGTATTCTTTTAATATTAATTAAACCAAAGTCGGCTTCCTTAGAAACTGTTTATAGAAAATCGTACCTTTGCCCTATAACTACAGGAAAACTTGACTTTCCTTAAAGCTTGACCTTAACTCCATCTCTAGACTATTCTTTATTAACTTAACCGGGAACTGGGAAACCTCTCTCCTAGCAACTCAATAAACTAGAAACTAGAGCAAAGAAAGAGGAAACCTTTTGAATTGACATAGCTACGTAGCTTAATTGGAAACAAAGAAATAAAGAGCAACTACTTAACCAAATTTCAAAAAAACTCCTAAGGATTTAAGGGGATACAAATGGAATCGAAAGGGCTTAAGTTCTGATCTAGAATGAAAATGACCTGCTGTTTAGATAGTCCGCAGGATTCCTTCCCGTTTGACCTCTTTCCCACCCATTTTGAATGTATCTATTTTCTTACTTTTAAATAAAAACGCAGCTACTCCTTACTTTTACTGGAAAGAGCTCCCTTTAGCACTACCTTTTCTATTACCTACCTTGCGCTCTTACTTACTAGCTAGAAAGCCCTGAAACTAGGATTCTTACTATTAATCTATTATTCTTAAACGAAAGAGGCTGACTTAGAAATTGATGATAGAAATAGCCCGACCTTTGACCTATAACTACTAAGAAACTTGACATATTAAATAAATAGCAGGTTCAAAGCCCCAAAAACTCTTTTAAAACCGGGAAATCCCTCTTTTAGTTTCAATTTAGACTTTTTACCATTTGCTAAAATCCCAAGAAAGGAACTCAAACTCTTTCTAAACTAAATTCCTTGTCAACTTGTCTAGTCTAGTAAAGCCACAGCCTATAAAAGAATACTTGACTGAATCTACTTAATCTTGAAAACCTCGCTCCCTCTAAACTAAAAAGGGCCCTTCAAAAACGAAAACTTAAGAACCTACCTACTTCAAGGAAGCCTCTGTTCTATCCAGCTAAGGAAAACCTCTTTTTTAGAAGCTTGCTTTTACCGGGCTCCCGGGATTCCTTGGAAAGACTCTTTCTTTGCTCCAACGAAAGCTATAAACTTGTGAAATAGCAAAGTACCCTCCAGTTAAAAACCCCTTATCTTTATCTTTCCAGTGAAGCTGATAGTAACTCTTACCTAAAATCTGTATCCCTTAATTCTACATCTCATTCAGAGCTCCCAACCCTATTCTATAAAGCCCATTCCCATTTTGATAGATCCTAGAAAACTCTTTATACCGGATAACCCCCTAAAAGTTCCCCTTGATTGACCTGGCTCCTTTAGCCTTACCTACAAAACCCTGAACTTGAGTAAAACAAGACAAAAGACACTTATATCCTATCAAACTGGCTTACTGACAAAACTTTTCCTATTATTTCCTATACGAATCCCCTTTCTCCTTTCTATAACAAACAACTGAAATTCTATATAAAGATAAACGGGCTAGCCTATCTGGGAAGCTTGACACCTTATTTATAAGGATTTCTTACAATTTTCTTACTTTCCGCTATAGCTGGACTCCTTTTTCAAAACTTTCCGACTCTCCAAGCCCTTGCCCCACTCTGTCTTACTAATAAAAGGAAGCCCTCCCTCAGACTTATATTGACTAATATGAAACTCCTATGCTAATAAAGGGTAAGACATACTCTCTTTTAGGCTTTTAGCGCAATCCACTTGCCCTATTCAACTAAGTCTAATTCTATTGAAATTGAAACTGCCCATACCTTCTATTTATCGAAAGGCTGACTTTAAGATAAGAAGAAAATAACAACTAATACCAAAAAGCTAATAAGGAGGAATACAGATTCAGAAAGTAACAGGTTCTAATCACAATAACACTTTTAGGTCAAACTGACAACCCGATTTAATTATCAGAATTGACAATCCCAACTAAAGTTTCTACATTCCCGGTTTCATGAAGCAGCTAACCTATCGAATCAAAGAATACCCGACAGCAGGAAAAGCCAGACCATACTCAATCCACTTTCTATTGCAAAACTCATTCTGAATTAAAAAGGCCTTTCAAAACGCTAAAGCTTAACCTACTTAAAGGTTAGGAGTACTATAGACTCTACTTCGAAGTCAAAGACTCTCAGAAACACTATAATAATATGTAATAACTAAGAAAGTTCTATTTCATACTCGAGACCTAGAAACAACAAAAATCTGCTGCATCTGACTCACTACTCTCTTCTTATCGACCTACTTCATTGCCAACGGGCCTGCCTAGTGGATGTGGACTCTCTACACTTCTTCTGACCTACTTGCCAATACATAAAATGACTTTAGAAATTTAGAAATAAAGGGATCCGTTTCAGAGGAATTTCTTACAATTTATTGATTTTACATATATATCCGCCCTCCTTTTTACAAAACAGGGATCGCTTCCTTAGCTAAAAGTGCCTCTAGTAGGAAATTTACCGTAGTCAAAATCTGATAAGCCAAGAAACCAGGTTACCTCTTGAAGTACTGAATTTTATACCTTATTTTTAAGAAAAAAAGCAGTCCAGTATACCGACAAAACTCTTCCTTTTTCTATACCAACTTATTAGGAATTTGTGAATCGCTCTTGACTCTACCATTACTAATACCATTCCCCGCCTTATATCAAAACCTGGTTGGGCGAAACCCTGGCTTTCAAAATCTTGTCAACCAAGGAAATTGAAAGGTTACTAAACTTTCTTTCCTCTATTTGACTTTGACTCCCTTCAATTGAGTCAGAATAGCTACAGACCAGAGTACAAGAGTTCTACTTCACACTTCTCAGACTCATAAACCTATACTCCTAGTTCGAGTTATCAAAGGACTTGACCGATGCCCCATTCTACTCTCATTCGAGTAAAAGTACACCTTGACTCACCTTTTGGAATTTATAGACTCAGACCCCTTTTTTCTTTCTACAAAAACAACCCCAGGTTTCTATTGAGAATGATAGAATCTCGATTATTTGCAGCTGAGGTACCAATTAACTGATTACCTAGGAAACCTAATTATAGCCCATTATCAAAGCTTTTCTTGTCTCTATTTTCAAATCACTTTTTATTGCTTTATAGAATTAGAATGGATTCAATCCTTTATTAGTTAGAACTAGAAATAGGAAGAGGCAAGAAAGCAAGCCAACTCTTCGTTATGAAGTGAGGGTACGTCCCAATACACTATAAAGGCTCAGTCCTACGAAACGAGACAGACAAAGAAATAGAACCAAGTCAAACCCACGATACGCTAACCCCAACCTTCCTTACAGCTGCTTTTAGAATGAGAAGCAAGATAAGATACAATAAAAGCAACTCTTCGACGAAAGCTAAGACTCTACTCCCAAAAAGCTAATACAACCTGTTGAGGATTCAAGTAAACAATCCTGATATGTGACTATCCACCATATCTATAATGCCCTTTTTATACCGCGGAGCTCCTGCTACAAGATCCCGTATTTATTGCACTTTCTAATGTCTTTAAGATCCCCCTTTTAGAATAAGGAAACTCTACCCGTCTAACTGCCTATCCTGGGTTACCTACTCAACTCTATTCTATAAAAATCATTACAATTTCTTTATAGATCCACGAAAACTCTTGATACTAAATAGTCCTTGAATTCTTCCCGGTGACCCTCGCTTACTTCCTTAACTAAAGCACTTAAACTCGATTCGAAAGGAAAGTAAGACACTACTCACTTGTATATGTCCCCTATTTCCTATGAAACGTTCTAAACAAGCTGATCAAATACAGACAGGAACAGAAAAACCCTTTATTTAAGAAATTAATTGCAGGAAACCCAAGACTCTCTGAATCCCTTCCTTTATAGTTAGAGACTAGCCTACCCGGGGTCAGCATTCACTCTGTTTTATTCTACGAACTACGAAACTCAGCCTTACTTAGAATGAGAAACTCCCCATCTAAAAAAAGGAACCTCCTAACCACCCTAGAGATAGAGCACCACGACAAGAGCATAATTCTCTGCAAACTCCCTATACCCTTATCGTCGAGACTGACTTCAGCTTCACGCAGAAACTCCCTGTCTTTTTCTTAAACGAAGTCCTTGCTTATGGAAACAGCTTAACTTATTACACTTCTTACTTATCCAAAAACGCATTCACGTCAGTTATTTTCTTTTAGTATTTGGTTTGGAATCCTGTCAGCCTATAAACTATCCAACTCTATTAACCCAAAATCCAGTATATCCTTGTAAACTTGTAAAAACTTCTGACACTCACTAGATCCAGCAAAGAAAGAAGAAACCAATCTTGTCTGCTACTACCCTACTACATAGCTAGTAATTGAAACAAAGGAACACAAGCATACAAAGCAACTCCTTCAAGCGAATCAATTTCTAGTCAAATTATCCCAAGAGTAACTAGAAAAAGCTAAGGAAAAGGGAATAGAAACGAAACAAAAGAATCCCACACTGTTCGTCTAGAATGCCGTTTCTCTTTCGTTTAGGTACTCAGTCATTCTATTTACTTGCCCTATTTGACCACTGGGTTTGACTATATCATTTTTCATTTTTCATTCCCTTTCTGAAACTGACTTGGAAACTTCTGAATCACAGAGTCAACCCTTATACCCATAAAACCTTCTTACTCTTCTGAGCCCTGCTGAGCTCGTTCAGGTCTATAACCTTTTTCTGCATTCCCAAAACCAAAATGAATAAGTTTTCGCGGATAAAACAGAAGTCAATTCTTACATGACTCCCGGGCAATCCCCACATGTTTATAGTGTTGCATAAATTAAGGGTAAAGTAAAATAAAACACGGACGAGTATAGATAAATCCGTTTTTGCTACAACTATATGCATCTTAGTCAGAAGGTCAGAGCGCCTTATCAAATAAGAGAATGTTGTGGGTTCAAGTCAAATTGACCCAGGGCCGGATATCTTCCTCTCTTAGCCGAGTATAGAAAGATCTTGAAAAGGATCTATTCCGACGAAAAAAAAAAGCTGTACGTCTTTGTAATGAAGTAACCAGATTGAGTTTTTTTCTCTTGCCGAGTCTTAATATTAATAGGAGATCCTAAAGGTAGGAAAAGAGAGAGAGATAGAAGTTAATGAAATTCCGTTGCCTTTTTTTTTCTCAGGGATACCCGTATATACATTGAAGTTTAGAAGCCTAAGTCTCTAAGAGTTTTTACTCTATATAATAATAAATATAACCCCCTCGGCTATTTATTAGTTTCGTCTTATCAAGGAGCTTTCCTTTAATACAACAATGACGATAACCCAAAGAAGGGAGGCCTAGTGTAGAGATCGTATTAAGAAATTGAAGAGCGGAACTACTTTCGATACTTTTTTTTTCAACTAATTGAAACTTATACTGACCCTGCGAATAAAGACTTCTGATATACTACTAAGAGTAAGGTTAACGTATGGGATTTTAGAAAACTAAGTTACTATTTTCGACAAATTGACTGACTCTTTCTTTATTTTAAGCGATTTTATTCTTTTATAACTTTATATAAGTGATTCTAATGTTTTTACTTTTTAGGCCTAACTCTTATACCTATCACCTATACCTCTTATTAGTCTTATAAGTACTCATGATATCCCATAAAACTTCTTTTGACTTACTTGTTTTTTACTCTTCAAAATATCCGCATACTCTTGATACCTAGACCTTAGCCTCTTACTTTTTACCCGCCAGAAATCCTATACCCTAAAAAGGACTCTTAAACAGCTTTTTACAGTTCCTACTTAGGAGGATATAACATAAACAAGGGAAAGGTTCTACTCGATGAGTAGGAATACAACTTCAGGTGCATAACAAAAGAAATTCTAAAGATCTTCTACACTCGGAAAGAGAACTCTCCCCATTATAGAAAGTACTCTAAATTGAAATAGTAACTAAGAAAAGACATCTGGCTACACAAATTAGTACAGTTAAAAAAGACCCACCTCTACTAAAAAAAAGGAGAACTCATATTGAGAAAGGACTTCCAAGTGCACCCGTAAATCCAGCTAAAATAGTAACCCAGATGACGGGTAGACTTGAGGTTAGTGCCCCACTTTAGCAAAAGGCATTCTCTTGGTTACTCTTAAATAACTAGATCAAGGTCTCACAGGATCCATAAGAAATCGGCACAGTCTAAAGGGTTCATGGTACCTATACATTAAGAACTCAGTACCAAGTCATTCAATGCATGCTTCTTAGAACTCAAGGAATCATTAGGGATGAGTTGGTCTTGTAGGTATAGGGATATGGAAGAGTGAATAAGATAACCGTAGCGTAGGAAACAGAGTATGCATTCAGTAACACACTCAGGATCCCGCCCTCAGTTCCACTCCAAACTACTTGCTGCTAAAGGTCACGAGTCTCAGGAAAGCGAGTCCATACCGAGTGAAAGCTGTCAGCCGAAGGGAACTCTCTAACATGTCAAAGGTAGTACATGAAAGAATGTGAATCTATGCCACGGAAGTAAGACAATAAAATCCCTAAACACTAATAAGCAATCCTAACTCTAACTCACTTCCCAACTCTATTTCTTTAACGTCCAAGCCCTGTTTATAATATAAAGTCTTCTCTTCCCTTAAGCTAAACCACTTGCTATACCATCAGTAGTATTAGAACTTTAAACTCTAACTAAAGGAACTCATTTTAAGATTAAGAATTCTGAGCCTAAGTTACTGAATTCCTATAGTTACATCTACTCCTTTACCGTACAGGTTTCCACTCTAGCAGCAAGGGGTCTTGCTCCTGCTATGGCTACTGCTCCTGGTCTAGGGCTCACGAAAGAAGGAATACAAATCCTGAAACAAGTCATGAAAAGAATACAAAGTCTCATAAGTCATAAGAAGATGGGTACTATGTGCAGGGTGTACTATCTATTACACCTCCAGAACAAAGCCCTCCAGAAAAGAGGTCTTATTACTTTACGGTAGTCGAAATCTGAACTTGAAAAAAAACTATGTTCATATAGCTGTGAAAAGAATGAAACTCTATCAATCTTATTTTATATAACTGTTAAAGTGCATTCTTTTTTACGCTTTTACAAAGGGAAATTCACGGATACCTCTTATCTTTATACCCGGTTTTGTATTACCTATAGCTTCTCTATTTTGTATTACCTATAGCTTCTCTATCAGTATCCTAGGAACTATACCATTCTTATAGGCCCTTGTACTGACTCTTCCTATTGTCTTATGAGCCCTACTCTTCTCTTATGGGTCTTCTTGTTTATAGAGAATCAAATAGAGTTTATTAGAGTTGTATTATTTGTGTTGCTTCCTTTTGTTCGTTATATTGTTATTACCCTAGAAAGGAGAGAGCCCTAGAGAAGTTAAGTTAATGCTCCCGACCTATAACGGAGGAAGGGTAATGCATGATAGTATTTTAGATAGTTAACCTCACTCAGCTTACCTAGTTTCTTAAGAGATAGGCATATCTTCGAAACCTTTACAGAGGATATCTGTACCTTTCTTCTAGCCTGAAGTTCCCTTATATCGGAGAACAAAAGTAGACCTATAAGCAAGAGACGAACCCTTATAGACAGACCTTTTTAGTTAACAATTTAGATAACGAGAATTTTGAAAAGCGTAGGTAGGATTTCTCAAAATTATTATGAGCTTTGTTTAGATCTGCAACCGAGGACCCTTTTTTTAATAATTCGTTGTTACTTATTACCACTAGATCGGGAAGAAAGCAGCCTTATTTTTAGTTTAGAGCCGGATTTGATACAAAGAAAAAGAGTAAGACTATCCTAGCTATCAGGACTCAAGAGTAGTACAGCTATCAATACTGTTATCAAGAATATCCTTTATAAATTATAAAGAGTAGACCAAAGCCCTACCAGGTTTCCTAAACAATTAAATCATCAACTCTACCTTTACCCTAAAGAAAAGAAGTACAATTTTCTTTGATTCCCTTTAACTTAACTATTCCCAAGTCCCAAGGGGGCATGTTTCTTTATTTGTAAATGAGTAAAAACCTGTAATTACAATTTCCCGAATCGGTTAAAAAAAGTCTCTAACGCAACAAATTACACCTTGATCACGTTAGTTACAAGACTCGAAGCCTCTCCTTTGCAATATCCAAGACCCTGTAAATCCCTTCAAAAAAATGTACAAAGTAAAGGAATACTGATTAAATAGAAAAGCGTTAAAGTGACTGTCTAGAATGTCTTGGTTACCCCGTACCCCGTAAGATGTTTGTTTTAGGCCTTTAGAGCCAATTATAATATATTTTCGAACTGGAGTGGAGCTGGGAACAGCAAGTAGACAAACTCCTACTCACATCTTCTCTAGTTACTATCCAATATACTATAAAACAAGCAGAGCAAGTTTAGACTTTTCTTAAAAAAAGAATAAAGGAAACTCTTAAGAAAAATAGGGTGGCAGATTCCTGACTTGAGCTTAGTTTTAGAGAACCTCTTTGGCCACACACTTACTTATTACACCTAGCAAACTTCTTCTTACTCTTAATACCCAAAGCCATCTTAGCTTTAACTTTCTTAGCAGCTAGACCTAAGAAAAACCTATTGTATCCACTTAAACACCTAGCATTTTTTCTGAGAAACGGAAAAGCAAGTAAATTATTAATTATTTCGTAGTTTCCGGGTGGGGTAGTTACTTACTTAGTCTGGGTACACTAAAAGGAATATTTATATATAGATATAGCACGCCCTAAAAGAAAATAGGAAGACTCTAAAAACCCTCCTAATCTAATTGATCGATGGAAAATCCGGTTCTCTTTTGTTAAATCTGGTAATTACCTCTGTACTGTAGTTGAATACTAATTTCTCCTTTTCTTTCATAGACCGAACCAGGAAATTCCTTGTTGTTTGTAGGAATGCTTAATACGAAGTGGTATGTAAAGGAAACCCTAAGCTTCTCTTTATTTGTATTTAATCTTTCGGGGGCTTTTTTGGAGACTCCCTAATTAATTCTCGGGCAGAAGTCTCCCCTTAATTGTCAAAAGACCCTGTATACCCCCAAAAGTTACAGGTTTACCTTGTTTTTTTGTGATGTATTCCAGATAAAGAACTCGTATAAGAAAAAATCTTGATTAGACAATATACTGTGAATTGGACTTCCAAAAACCTTATTTGCTACAGAACTACCAGACAGAGTTAAGGTATTCCTTATGTGTAAAACCTGTAACTAATTTAGAATTTCAGAAAAGGATTCTGACCTAGGAACTATAAATAGAAAGCCTTGTTTTAGCCTTTTTGCTGTGAAGTTAAACTAATATTGAAAAAAACTTTTCCTATTTTATGCCACAAGAACCCTTTTACTGTTAATCGGGGGAATTGCCCCAATCACGACAGAAGTATAAAAGCAAGCACCTTCTGAACGAACGCCAAAGTACTGTCAGAAACATCACTTCAACTCAACGGTTAACTAACTCTGGGGGGAAACTTAAGACTCTCAGACATTTTTAATAGAAGCAAAGGACGTGTTAGTTAACTAATAAATTCAGAGATTTAAAGAGTACCATTAGCATAGAAAAAAACCCTTTCAAGTAAATGAAATACTTCAACTCAAGATTTCTGCACAAAAGCCTATCTAGTTTCTAGTTTTATATGTGATATTCAAGTAGGTTTGAACCCACGTCCAATAGATGAATATTCGGTGTTTTGGTAAAAAGGAATATTTACTATCTAAAAGGAAAGTTGCTATATTTAGCACTCTCGTATGAATATGACTAAGTGGGCTATACTAAGAAAATAGAAAAGCATTAACCATCTAACTTTATCAAAAGAATAGATATATCCCTGTAATCAATCTTTTTGAGTTCCGTCTAAGAACGTTTTATGACCCGTTTTTTTGGTACCTCAAAAGCTATACAAAGGGGCAAGCAAAAGGGGATTCTTCCGTAACTTTGTGGTAGTTCCTTCATTGGAGTTTAATACTAAAATCCTTGAAAAGTTATAAATTAGTCATGAAGAGTTAAGTTAGTTATTCGGTATATGTCACAACTGAAGTCTCGTTCCTATATCCTATACTCGTTTTTTATAGTTCTTATCTTGATTCCAAGGCGTATCCGATAAGGACATAAGGCTAGAGGGATATCCCTTAAGTTGAGTTTAATTAAATGGATCAAGTATAGTAGTAGCCAATGCAGGGGGGGACGCAAGGTTGAGGTCTTTTTTTTTTTATTTTAATACGTGTTTTCGTGCAAAAACAAAACTAAAGGTAATGTAATTTATTGCTTTTGATATTATAAGGTGTCTGTAAAGGAGAGCTATTAATGTATTATAATTGCATCTTCCTACCTAATACAATCGTTTTTTTGTCAAGGACTCAAGAAGAGGAAAATATCTCTTACTCTGAAAATGGAAGTTTTTTCTTATCAGTTTATACCGAGTCATTTGATTTGGTATTTGAAGGGAATGAATGATATTCAAGCGTTCAAAGGTATTAATATGAGTAAACTCAATAGATATAGTCCAAATACGGATTCTCTAACTATATATAGATTATTCTCCTCCACTAGGATGCCTTCTTTTTTTAGTAATTAATGTACAGTACTTAACTAAGAAACAAAGCGAAACGCTCTTAGAATTAGAATCTTAAAAAAATAGGGGCTCCTCTGTGATTTACATCTTGAACATAGCATCCTTTTTTACATTACTCTAATCTAGAAATAGCGAAGTATCCTATAACTAGTACAACTTTGTTCTAAGGCTTGGGCTTGGGAGCTCATTTTATTACTAGTAGAGTAGAAAAGAAATACCTGACTATACCCCCATTTCCTTAAGTATTCATTCTATTAGGAATACTTTAACTATAATCACTGAAAAGGGAAACCGGCTTAACTCTTTTCTTTTTTCTTTTGTTGGGTAATTATAGAGTTTCAAGTTAATAGGTTAAGGATAATAGCTTTCAGAATGAATTCCAATTCCAGCTGTACTACTTTGACACTCTGACTTTGTATTTGAATATGTAAGGAAAAAATCTTCTATATAATACAAATTCGACTTTTATAAGTCAACCAAAAGGCACGTTATGATACCGGGTGTTGTAGGAAACCTTGAATTTAATCCTTTCTTTTAAAGTAAAGAGAGAACCTTTTTGCTTATTTATAAAGTGTGCTAAGCTTTTTCGGCGGGTTAGAACAAGAAACTAGAATACTTATGCCAGTGGTTCGGGATCCTGTACTGTAACCTTAATATTGTGTACACTTTAATTTAAGAATTCCTGGCAGTTAAGCCGAAGCTTTTTTAACTAAGAGCTAAAATCCTTTCTCTTGGAAAACGAATGAATGTCTTTCTACTATTTTATGTATTTTATCAGGGTAACCTAATCAACTAAACTTTCCATTTCATGTCTATAATAAAAACTCCAGCTAAGGAGAAATGAAGACCTTGTTTACTCGTCACCTTCCTAAGTCCAAATGGGACTTTGACTCTTAACCTATTGAATTCTCTATCTCAATCTGACTCAAAAGCGCAGAGGAAAACCCAGATTCGAGGAAAGGGGTCCCTGTAATTAGAAATTGTAGAAAAGGGTTAGCTATTTTATAAGTATAAGATCAGGACTCTATTTATGTTATAGCCAAGCTTGCAAGCTATATTTGAGGAAACCCTCTGAGCCTTGTACGGGGGATCGATACCTATCGCTTAGAAATAGAAAACTATATACGATATTAAGTCTAACTAACATTAAAAGGCAAGCCTTACTTTTAAACTATAAAAAACTTCTTTCTGAGTTTCTCTTATTGCCTTAGAACTCCTTTGCTATAGAAAGATTCAAGCTTACCCATTATAAATAAGTTATAAGTAGCTGAATATCTCGACTAAATAAAGTACCCCTTACTTACAAGTAAGCCTTACCAAACTCTGAGAATGCTAAAAAGGGGTAGCAGACTCCTGTAAGATTTACTAAATGAAACAACCAATAGGGTTGGTTTAACCTATCCTAAATCTGGAAAATAGGTAAAGCACTATATTACATACAATCTTTTTGTTGACCCAGAAGCTCTTCTGCGGCCCAGTACAGAATTCCCTTGGAAATCCTCACGACACTTTGTTTAAACAGGTTAACCTTTAACCACAATTATACATGAAAATGAAAGACTAAAACGGGTATACCCGCTTTTCCAAGCAAGAAAAACAAGTAAAGAACTCTTTTACATAAAAAGGAAAGAAAGACTTTCAAACAAAAAAGGCTGAGAAAGAAAGAGTAGGGATTCATTAGAACCTGTGCCAAAGTTACTATCTAGAATGCCCTTTATCACTAGTTTAAGTGTCCTGTATTTTCCAAAAAGTTTTAGAGGCAATATTTACTATAAAAATTTGGTTTGGTTGGATTGTTTAATTCTATCCTGTGAAGCTCCTCTCTTACTTAGCAGGGCTGCAAAGTAAGGAACAAGAAAGCAACGACCCTTATTGGCTTTTGGTAAGCCTTTTCTAAATATCATAATAGGGGTTTGTTTATGCTTTACGAGTTACGTATTGGGTCTTTTTAGCTTTACAGCTCATAAGGACTCTAAGTGATATTAACTAAATCAGAGAACTTTCTCAACGTAATACCAAAAAACTTTCTATCTTTACTTTAACACAGGCTTATCTACAAATTAAGCGTAGGAAAGACTTTATACTGGACCCCCTTCTATTTTTAGGTTTACTATATTATACAAATAAATGAGACAGGACTTTCTAATTTTTAAGAAATAGGCTCTTATACAACCAACCTTTATGTATGGATTTTTCCGTTTTACTGGCTTAATGCTTCAGAGAAAATAAAACGAGGTATTAACTAGATTTTGAAATACCCGGGCTAGAATCTTTTCTAATGGAAAAAGTAAACAATGTAAGGAGCATACTTATATTACTCTACAGGACTAGACTCAGATCTAATTTGATACCGAAATTACTGACCTTGGCTATTTAAATCCTCAAAAACGATGCTTCTTGCCCTGGTGTAATAGGACTTTTTCTTTTATAGCAATACCACGACTTAAACTCTCTAAACTCTTTGAGACTCATAGATTTTGAAGAACTTGGGCGGATTAGGTATAGCATTTCTCTGGGACATGGGATGGGTAAGAAATCAAGACAGGGAGACTCTTTGTTTTGTAAATCTTACTGGGGTAAGATACGCCTTTTTAGATCTCCTGATATTAAATTCCTATTAGAAAAGTGATAAACAAACAAGGATTGAGATAGAGGGATGCCCCTTTTGTTAAATTTATTAGAGTATTCTTTATTTTACAAGCAATTGCTACAGTATCTGCTAAACAGGGGATGCTAGCTTTAGTATTACAACGTACTTTCGGGAGCATAACTCAATAAAGGATAAGTTAAGTTTTTTTTTAACGGATTCCCTTTAATAATACCTAGAATTACTTACTTGAATCATATTTTAGGAATATAAATCAACAACTTTTTTTTGAATCCTTGCACTTTTAGTTTAGAGTGATGCTGCAAATCTGGCATACGGCCGAAACAGGGTACTCCTTTATATATTTTGACTTAACTTAATACTTACCAAATACGAGAATTTCTAAATAATAGTAGAGATCTAACTAATTTCTGCTTTAACTTTTGAAATAAACAGGGGAATCCGCCTGGTTTAAGACTTCGTATTTGCAAAGGCATGAGCTCGCTTTTCAACACCTAACTAGATTTGGGTTATTCGAATTAGATGGAACTCCCTGTTTATGCAATCCTAGGTTGGATTCTCTATTTGAACGGCAATACGTCTACTTTGAGTTTTAAAAGCTATCCAGTAAGTACTGTACTACTTTAGAATTGCTATGCTAAAGAGAACTTAAAAACAATCCTTATTTGCTTTAGTAATAGCCGTAAGGAACTTTACAACTCTACGAAACTCTACAATATTCGATTCGAGGGACTTAAAGGATCAAGATGAATAAAACTGACTGGATTCTGTACGGGTCCTCGTATTACTACATAGATAAAAGAAAGATATAGAGTCTAAGCGAAAGAAAGGCTGATTATTAAAATAAGTCCTATTCCTATATTAATTACCCTTATCTGGTAAATATCTCCTTTTTTTAGGATTTTGCATTTTACAGCCTGTAACTAACTATATCAGTACCTTGCCCGAATTGCTTTAACTATGGATACAATTTACGAGGAACAAGCTTACTAATTTAGAGTAGAGAGCCCCTCTGGAAGCTAAGAATATACTTGTGTAGACTTTGTTAGGGCCGATATATTAAGTTACATTCAGTTTGCGGCTCCCTACTCAAGGTAGATTTTATATGGAATAAAGAAAGCTTGGAACTAAGATTAACATAAAAGGAACCCGGGCTGCACGAACGAGCCTTAGTATAACCTAAGTCTCGAAAACCTCTTTCTTTCTCTGTGACGTTAGAAATACTTTACGGAATATGTATCCGGGGTAAAAACCTTCCCAAGGGTTTCTAAGAAGAATTCCTTTTAAGGCACATAACCTGACTTTGAGACTCTATTTTTTGATGACTATCTCCTAAATTTAAGCAGGTTCCTTATTGATTGAGAATTTTATTCCTTATTTAGTTAGTAGACTGTAGACTAGTGACTTCCTTATAACTAAAAAAATGCCTACTGGGGAACTAAAAGAGAAAGAACTTAGTGGTGTAAAAGAGGACTTGTATATTTATTGAGTTATTTCTAAATACAAAAGAATACTTGACTCCCTTAACAGATGCAAAACTTGAATTAAAGTCTTTTTTATTGTTTAGAGGTGCAAAGTCTATTATATTACAAGGGTCGCTTTGAAGGGCATGCTCGAATATATTATTTTATAAGCAACAAGAGTTTATAGTTTACTGAAGGCAGGGGGTTAGCCGATACTAGTTGAAAAAACTGCAAATAGGGGCTCGGCTTACTTTATTAAGCTTCTTAAGCTTTTACCAAAAGAATTTGAACCCGCGGTCTTTTTACTAAAATTCATTTGCTTTAATACTGGTTTGGTTAATTATTTATTGTTCTCATTCTTCTAGGAGCATTTGCTTCTGGATTGGCTAGATTCTAGATTCATTTCTATATAAGTTATTTTTGAACTATTATATTCCTCAAAAGCTAAAGCAAAAAATAACCTACAATACAATAATATTTTATTTATTAATGGTAATTGGTCTGTTTATTAAATATGACATGAAGTTCTAGTAGGGGTATGCATGCAAAAAAATGATATAAGAAAGCTCCTGCTAGTTTAAATATTCCAGTTCAACAGACCTTTCCTTACTTAGCAAGCAGTTGCTGGTTAATAAACAAATTAGGAAGCTCTTGGAACACTTGTAAGCGTAAGAGAGTTCCATACATATAAAAGTTACCTTTGACATTGGGGACCGAGGGGCAATCCTTATTTTTAGAGGATTTAGTGCCGAGAATTTCTAGTAAAATGGTGGAGGTGAGATGCTTTATACTTTCTACCAGAAAAGTCTTTGAGTGTCTTGAAATGGGAGCGGGTGTATGTAAAGAATACCACACGAAAGGAATACAAAAGCTATATCAGCTATTTCTGGGGCTAGTACTATAGTAATAAAGCTATTATGCCGAAATTTGTAGTAGAATAATTAAATTAGCAATGCTGTGAAAAGAAAGACCCTGCGATTTTTTTTCTTAATTAAATTATACATACCAGTTTTAGAAAGATTTTTTATGAATACGCTTTTGCAGCTACCCACGTTTAAGGAAACCCAAGACTTTATTTTCTTTTCCCCAATCAAGGAACTTAAGAGCTTAAAGGCTGGGCATATATCTTATCTTATTTGTATCAAAAGGGCAAATATCCGTAACTTAAACTCATTCCAAAAGAACCTGGTTCGCTTGAGGAATTTAAATACCTTTGAGGTGTTAAACCAAGGAATTCTTTCCTAACAGTTACTTTAGGGTTGGAGGGATATACTCTTCGTAATATCTTAAAATCCTAGAAGCAGGGTTTCCTTACTTACTTATATATGCTCTATTTCCAATTTTGTTTGCTACTTATAAAAATTCCCGTACGGAGTAGTTTTATTTGTGCTACATAGATATTCGTTTAAGGAGGACCCTAGGGGTTAGTAATACTAAGTAAAGTTAAGCCCTAACCCAGGGTTTTTAATCCTATCGTGGAATTCGCTTTAAAGAAACTAAGACCTACGTAATTAATTACTTTACTGGAAAGGAATACCACATAAATATCCCAAGTAAGGTATTACTAATATAAGTAAAGTAGTAAGAACCCATTTCTATATTTCTATAAAGTGAGTAAAATAGAAGAAGCACTTATACTTATTATGGATAGCTTGTCTATACTAGAAAGTCCTTGAAATTAATATCTACCAAAGATACACCTAACCTAGGATACTGAAACTTCGAAAACCCGCGAAATCGCATATATCTATTAAAGGATTCCTCCACTTTAAGGGATATCCCCGCTCGCTGGCCATCAAGAGTACAAACTTTAAGTTTTCCTTGAAAGATGTACGTAATGTGTTTCTTTTCATTTCAGGTTTCAGGAACTTTCGTATCTTCTTTATACACCAAAATAGGTAGAAATTAGAAACCATTTATTTAGCCATACTTCTCCGATAGAAACTCTAGTGTTTTTTTAATCTCCCTTTTGAGATACTTAGTAAAGAGCAGTTACTTTGTAAGAGCGTTATGTGTTGATATTTCTGATAACAAAAGGATGTGGGCCTTTAAGATAAGATATAGAGGTCCGAAACCCTTTAGGAGATAACCCAGTGTGTAAAAAGGGAAAGAATAGTACTAAAATATCAATGAACTAGAAGTTTTTGGAATGAAAATTAGTAAATAGGAGTCTCGGCTAGGCTCTACACTTATTTATTACAGAACACGTTATTTTAGAACAGATTAGGATGAAATCTTAGCTTCTATAATTTTGGAATAACTTTATAGGTTTAGAGTCTTCTCAAGAGTAACCTAGGCTTCTTGATTTGTAATGCATCTGGATATTTCTAGCCATCTTTCATTCAGTTAAAACTTCCGGTCTTGCTCTTTCAACTTTACCTAAGGTACTACCCTCCCTCGGTGTACCGCTGCATTCAGGTACAAGAACCATTACGATTCTCTCTAAGGTTCCATCCTCGATATACTGCTAGCTACCAAATAAGGCTGGGGGAATACACCTGATTAACAATTGTCATACAAAAGGTTTTCTTGCAAGGAAAGAAACTTTTTAGGTCTAGGACATTCCAAAACAAGTTAGCAATACCAGACGAAGTTAAAGTCTTGCTTTTTTCCTCATAAGCTTTACAGATTAAGATCTTGTTTCTCAGAGATGAAAACTTATTATAGCTTCCAGTAACCCTACTAATACGAAGGCACACCGTTAACTCTTAGTGCTTGTCCTTGGGTATATATATATATAGTAGTCAATCTTGATGGCACTTCTTACTTGCTCTGGATACTTATACATGAGCGTATATCGTGTTACTTATAAAAGGTACTATCGTAGGAAAGGAGTCGAATAGAAAAGACTTGAGTTAAATGCAGTTGTCAAAGAAGAAACGTATATCTTATCTTCATAGGCAAGAATAGAATGCGTATGTCTTAATTATCTGAATGAATGTAATGGCAGTAAGAATCCGGGGTAGGATATAGGTTGTGTTACGACAAAGGAGAGCCCAAATAAAAATTGATAAAAAACCCGGTAAAGGCAAGGGGGTCTAATTCTTGACCTCAAGCTCAGGACAAAATCCTATTGAAGAAAATTTGGTAAAAGAATGAAATGCTGGGGCTTCTTAGTCAAACGCTGGATATATTATAGACTTGAAAATCAGTAACAAATCTATTAACTAGAGCATAGTTAGTTCCGGTAAAACGTAAGTACTTTTGTGAAATTGTGCTTAGGTTCTAGATTATTCACAACCAGAAATACACGAAAAGGAGTATAAGAATATAAGCAGTCTAGCTAAGCCTTTTCCTCTGCGCTTTTGAGTCAGATTGAGATAGAGAATTCTATAGGTTAAGAGTAAACAAGGTCTTGGTTCTCCTTAGCCGGAGCCTTTACTTTTGATTAACGACTCTTCATTTATGTCCCTATCTGCTATAAAATCTCAGAAGAGGAATAAGCGGATCCTCGTGAGAAAACTGATTGACTACTTTAATGATTACTGAACAACCTCCAAAACTCTTGCACTACACAGAAGACTAAAAAGTTTCAATATCATTCCGAGGATCAGGCAGAAGAGACAAGAGTCTCCCGGTAGATTAACAGCCAAAAGGGTCACAAAAAACTCAAAGCAACAGAGAAGAAGAAGATGAGTTTAGTTAGTTTTGGGGATGCCTGATTCGAGATTGAGTGCCCAAAGCCACGGATTCGACCCTATTCAGCGGTGTCCCCCACAAAGTTAGATTAATATCTGGAACTGTTGAAAAAGGCTTTAGCGAGTCCAGGTCTAGCTCCAAAACTGCAGGAGGAATAGGCCCTTTTTCGGGAAAACCAGAAGTAGTAAAGTTAGCAAATAAATGGAGTACCCCTGGTTCACGAGTAGATTAGTACTACCTATACAAGAACTCTATTTTAGCCAAGTCCACAAGGATTTTGGTAAGACGAGGGAAGGCTTTCATTTAAGTATCCATATAGTCAAATTGAGTTAGGGGTAGTCATTAGTAAGAGTAAAGAAAGCCTATAAAGGGTTGACTTCGGTAAGCACTTTGCTACTTATTCAGTAAAGAAAATGAAGGAGTAATTTGGAGAGAGCTCCAGGAGTCCAGCCTAGTCTAGAGCAATCTGTTTGAATGCTAAAGTAGGTCCTTAGTTTAGAACTTGAAACCTACGGTATAGCGTTAAAAAAAGAAGTTATACTAAGTTGAATTAAGGAAGCTTATCGTACGGGGTTTATACTATAAAAAAGACAAAGAGAAGCTCCTTTGTACAATACTAGGGCTTTCCTTAGCGGTAAATCTCTTGCTCTGATATCTTTAGTCTAGGTACACAAAACAGGAGATAAGGTTAGTGTTCCATAGCTGCACATTAAGTTATAGAGAGCACGCATGTTACTATAGGTCTATATTTGTTTGTATAGGATATTGACTAGATTTATTATGCTAGCTTTACTGCAGTTTCTCTAGTAAACAACTTCTTGTAAGTTAGCTTTTAGTCCAAGCTACAGGAGTTCCCTATTTCGAGTACTTTTTTGTTTATCTCATCATCGGTCCACCTTATCTACTGGATTTTGACCCCCTTCAATGTACAAGTTATGGAAAACGCGGATCTTTATAGTTTCCTTGCAAAGCACCTCTCATTAACTTACATCCGTATTCTTTTTTGTTGTTATGTGGATTTATTTCATAAGATCATAAATTAGAGTCTTCTCAGATTCCTTATTCTTAAGCTTGACGTTACTATTTTGGGCTATGTCAGTAAAAGGGGTTCCCATATTATTCAACAGGGCGATAATCTCTATTGAGTCAAGTCAAAGGCTCACAATTAAAAAAGTGGTATTCTAGGATGAAGTTTCCCCTTTTTAGCTTTCATTTCTAGCACAGCATCCTCTTAGTTTACACAAAGGAGCCGAGTATCCAGTATATATAGATGACTCTAAAAAGAAATGATAGTGTTGAAGCAGAACTATAAGCTTCGGCATCAGACCTTAGGTCCAACTTGAGCGGCAGTTTACTCACGTAACAGAATAAGTTAATAATAATATCAGCTGCCCCAAAGTTGATTAGGATTATTTGGTTTCAACTTAAGGAATTTTTTTCTATTTTTATTTCTTTACCTAAACCCAGAATCCCAGCCAAGGAGCTTGCCCTAAGGGCATTAAATACATTATTTGTTAAATTTCAGAGGCTGCCACCATAGTCAAGACTGAAAAACAGCATTAACACAAATGTGAACCTTGTTTTGGCAATCTATGAATAACTGGCATCCATAAACCTATTCTATAGAGAAAAGTAAAAAGGCTCGACCTTATCTACCTTATATAATAGAGAAGAGAAAGCACAAAGTTAGCAAAACCCGAAAAGCGTCCACTTAAGCACTTAAGTCAGGAAAAATTTGTTAGTGACTCCACGATTTACACGGGGCGCTTGTACATATAAAAACCAATGAAACGGTAGTCGAAGAGGCGGGTGTTTTCTTCTGTATGTTTCTATGATAGCGCAAGAACACGCCCCCGCTCTAGCTGTAGAATCTTGATTTGAAAAGTGATCACGGGCTTTTAAATATAGATCAAGGTTGTTAGAATTTGATGAACGAGTCCCAGCTACTATCAACTATCGGTTATTTGGCTCGAGAACAAATCCGTTTTATTCCTCGCAAGTATCTTTAGTGTAATTAATGCTCTAAGAAAATATACCTACTCTTACTCGCTTTAGAGAGTTCTAAATAGGCGGGAATTAGTAGACTGAGCACATAGGTGAAATGGGGGGGGCTACTCCAGTAACAGATGGGGTACTCATAATATGGGACAAAATGACTATGACAATGGACACCTTAAGAATGACTCGAAAATAAACAGATTTTAATCCCCTTTATATAAAAAGGAAAAAGTGACGTCAGTAAATATGGGACCCCTTTTCCACCAAGGATTCCTTGCTTTACTTTAAACTAGCATAAAAACAGGTACCGGGGAGTACTTTACCTTTCACGGTATGCTCATGATAAATTAGATATTCACTAATTTTGTTTAAAACTCACTTAGGAGTGTACAAGATAGCAGACCCCAAAAAGCCAAAACCCTCTTAATTAGAAGTAATAGCTCATCAAAAAGCCCGTATAACGAGGAGCATCGGAAAACTCTAAGGAGTCAACTCTTGGAAAAAGCTTATAGCAAGCAAAATGAAAGTAAATATATGGTTAATACTCTGTAGTGTTCAGATACCTAAATTGAATTAGGGTTATATAGTTGTATATGGAATAGCTTCGACCATTCAGATATCTAATCCGGGCACAAACTCATTTGGACTTACAATACAAAGAAAGCAAAAGCTTTTTATTTAGATTCCTGCTCTTTAGGAGAAACAATCCCGATGTCCAAGTAATTGAGTAAGCTTCTTGTTTTACATATAGGTTGTAAATGCCTTTTTTGCTTGAAAGGTGTATTTCTTGATTGGGAAAACACAAGAACTCCAACAAAAAGAACTAGGTAACCAACCGCACAAAAGATGCACTACTCCATAAAACAAATAGAAAGAAGTAGCAGAAAAAGGAAGGAAAAACCAGAGTTTTATAAAGGGGCCCTTTTTGGATTGGATCATCCCCGATTGGGCTTTGTGCTAAACCCCTAGCTTTATCGGTAAACCCTTTTTCAGGGTAGCAGTGAAAATCCTGTTATATTTATAACGGTACCCGAGAATGCTCTCTTTTAAGAATAGATAGATACATGAGTAGATATGCCCTGCGGATCATATGAATTCGAGTATAAGGAGACCCTGATTTACAAAATGAATATAATTGAAATTGTCAGTATTCCTAGAATAGTTAGGGGATTTCAAAGTTAAATTTTAGGGCAATTAGAGTACCTTTCTTTTTTTTAGACAGATAAATCTCTATTGAATTGAAAACTCCTATATCATAAGGGGAGAACCCTGTAAGGTCTGTAACGCCTATACCATGATCATGATATTACTCTACTTTATATTAAGTAAAAACCATGTAAGGTATACTAACAAGTTAAAAGATAAAATTTAATAAAACCCTTCTTTTTTGGTATGACCGGAGCCCTCTGAGAAGTAAGCTTTACAGAGTTCCACGAGGCGCCTATATCTAGTAGTCAAAAAGCAGAGTAATAAAATCTGTTTCTTTGCCGTTGATTATTTGAAGGGGTAAAGCAACCTGTACAACTATGCGAATGTCGTTGGTTCAAAGCTGTATGGAGTGCAAGTCACTTATTAGTTTAGAATAAAGCTAAATATTAATTATTAACAAAAATCTTGGAATTAAAAACCTACCCACTTGTGTCTACAAGGCACAATTGCAGAATTCCGTTGAGATGAAAGGGCGGTATCTTATGATGTTGGCATCGCTTTAACTAGAAGTTTCTAAAGCATAAAAAAGGGTTTTCTCTAGACTGCGAAATCAATTTCTATTCTTGTGATGGAATGACCCAGATACAAAAACTAACCTACTCGATTTTTCGTAACATACAGTCGGGAATCTCTTTTGACAGGGATTGTAATTACTTACATAAATTTGTCAAAAGCCCTACGTAGTTTACATCAGTACGGTTAATCGCAAAAAGAATTTTCTTTATTGCAATCCTGGGCCGCGAAACAGAGTCGTGTGAGTATCTCTTTATCCTCGAATACGAACAAAGAGTCCCTATAAAATCAATTTGTGTCTCTGTACAGTTAGGAATATAATAATTTAGTAATATGTTGTTTCATGTTAGAGTACACTAGTTCAAGTAAGGAACGGGTCTACCCCCTGTCGGGAACTCCCCATATTGTGTAGTCAATTTTCCAGTACCGGAGTTACTAAAAAAAAAAGATGTGATTAATCTAACTTAAAAGTATTTAACAGCTTTCATAAATATTCATAACATTTTTATTACATGGTTGACACAAAGAATTAGTAATCAACCTAGCGCCCTTCTATCTATTCCAGGAATCTTATCTGCTGGGCTGCTTATTTTCTAATAGTAAGCTGGATTAACTAAAAGGAGCTCTGTGAGCTAAAGATATTCTTAGAATTTCCCCTACAAGAAAGAGTCCATGTAATATAAACTTTCTCCACTAGCTAAGGGTTAATGACAGGCATCTCAAGACTATCCCGAGTACTAAAAAGGATAGAATAAGTAGTGAAACTCAGGTTTACAACTCTTTATGAATCTCGACTGGAAATTAGATAGCAGTATACCCTAGAGTTCTTTACCCCCACTCGTTTTTTCATGAAATTCGTTAATCTAATCAACAGCTGACATAACTTTCTAGACTTAATCTTATAAAATAGAAAAATCAATTAACTAAAAAATAGGATACTTATTACAAAATATCCGGCTTCAAAAGGGCCTAGTTAACAAAAAACTTGCAATTCCTATAATCCGAATTCTTTGAGAAAGACATGCTTTTAGCTAGAAAAAAAACTTTTACCAAATAGACTAGTCTAAACAACCTTCTTCATTTTTCATTGGTATTTTATATAGTTACGTTATAGAATATATCGAGTACATAAAAGTCAAGTAATTAAGCAATTGAAACCCATTTTTTCTTAAAAGCTAGGCTCTGTATCTCTATCCTATTCATCATAGCTATAACATTTTTCTAGCTGTATCTTACTCAGAACGATACCTTTCCCAATATTGGGACCCATAACCTCTTAAGAGCTATAACTTTTAGGAAAGGATAAGATGTACTTTGGTGCAGGGGAATTGTTTAGCTATAAGCAACCCCCATATATGTTACGGAGAATAATACACAGAATAGACTTGACTACTAAAAGAAGCTAGTAATTTGACAGTAACTTTGGAAGCCCTTGTTTTGAAGTAACCTTTATAAAAAAGAGTCCAATAGTCTAATGAGTACGCATACATACACAGATACACCATCTACTGACTTCCTTGTTGACTTCTTTGTAGCAGGCTTAGATTTCCTATTTCTTTGATTTGGGCTAGGAGATTCCGTATCTGTATTAGGGGCTAGGGCTATACCTGTTGTAGCTATTGTATTCCCTTTAGCTAGCGTAGTTATTATTATAGTAGTTATATGCATTATAGATTTATTGTATTGTATTAGTTTATATACTATTGTAGTTATATGCATTATAGATTTATTGTATTGTATTAGTTTATATACTATTGTAGTTATAAGTATTCTATTAATGTCTTATATCTTAATAGGTAGTAATAGGTATACTATAGTCTATATGGGATATGGCTTGTTCTTTCCTGTATTTGGGGTTTTAGGGGGCTCTTGTAACTAGTTATAGTTGTTGTATTCTATGTCTTAGTAGTCTTATACTTTTATAGGTTCTAGTATATCTTATATTCTAGTATTCTAGTATTGTATTGGGTTATGTCTTAATGGATTCTTGTTCTTGCTTTAAGAGATGCTACTCTTGCCTTATGTGTTTATCGTTAGCGAGTAAGCAAGCTTATCTGATTTTTCTTCTGCTTCTTCTACGGACCTAGATTCCTTCTCAAAAAGGTAAGCAACCTAAAAAATGTAGCATAACAGGTGTTAAATATATTCAATTAGGAAAATCACCTTACTGAATAGGCTAACTAGCTTTTTAGTGCATTTAAATAGCCTTCGGTTGCGTTTTAATATTCCTATAATGACTCAGGTTTTGCTGTCCTTAATTCCTTTTCTTTGTATTCTGTTCTTTGCCTTTGTTTGGTTAAAGGAATTATAGAGGATTGACTCCTATTGTTATTGGAATTGGATAGTTTAAAGTAGTTTAAATGGATTAGAGATATGATGTTCTAAGGTAAGCTACTCAAGAATTTTTTAGGAGAACCCCTGCGAAAACCCGAAATGTACCAAACATACTACTCGGTACCTATACAGCGGCTAAACAGCATTCTAGATAATATAATAACTTCGGCATTGTTTGTTTGAATCTGTATTCCTGGTTTCTTTTCTCTTATTCTCTTTTACAGAAAAGTGATGAATTAAATGTAAGCAGTTTCTCTGAAGTTGTTTTCTTCTTCTTTACTTGCTTTAGGGTAAGAGTTTACAAGGAATTGTTAAAAGGAAGAGGCCCTCTATTGTTCGTTTTACTAGGGGATGTAAATATCTATCTAAGCGGGTATAAAAGGCTTAAATATACAAAAAAGAACCTTACTGGGCAGGCTGGCTTGTGTTTTCTGACACGTAAATGGCCTTTTTTTGAGTTTGAATATTATGGTAATTTCTATAGTTTTCTTGTCTTTAGTCCCCCTTTTGTTCAGAGTTTCTTATTTTCCAATTTGGGAATAAGGCTGTTCCAAGCAAGCAAGGAGAATTTTAGGTTTGAAGGGTGCTGCTTTTAGGAGTTGCTTGTTCCTATGATTTCGGGTTTCCAATTCTGGATCTAGAAATGGAGATATAAGGGATATAAAATGAAGTAGTTCAGTTTTTTTATTTACCGGATCCTTTAATAAAGTCTTTACAAGTGCAATACTCTACTAGGAGACCGTTTCCTTTATCATTTTGTAAGTAAAAGTCCTTAACTTAAACCTAAACAAGCCGATTTCTTGCAAAAGCGTTACTAATCCAAAGTCTTTTAAGAGTCAGAATTAGTGTATACAATCTAAGAGATGTCACACATGAAGATGAAGATAGGGAACCTAAAAGCCAAATAAAAGTATTGACTAAGGAGGGGTCTGGCTATTTGAAATGTTCTATCATAAAAGGGTCGCTAGTTACATTGATGAAAGACCCCATAAGTGTGCCCAGGAATCCTATTTTTGCATTCTCGATAAATCCTTTTTAATGACTTAAGCAGGGACTTCTCCTTTGATATGTTCAGTTGGCATAGAAAAAGCTTTTCTGCTAATTACGCTGCCCTATTCAAAAGTGTCAACCAGTCTTCGACCTAGTTAAGGTATTTGTATTTTTAACCAGCATTCCAAACGTAAAAAATCGATATCAAGTAATATTCAAAAAACTTTTTCCTAGATTTCTTCAAGGACCCAGCCCTGTAGAGAGATTCCTTTTTTGTGAAGAAAACCCTTGGCAGCCCATCCTAAATACGCCGTTTATACTCAAATTGAATTTTCGTGGATAACGTTGTTTAAAATCCCGGTTTTATTCTTTATAGAATAGGCTCCAATTTCAAAAAATCAGTAATAATTGAAGGGGTAAGGGCAACTCCCTGGGGTAGAAGTCTGGGGGTTATACTAGAGCTTCTCGTCTATCTCTTTGACTTTATATTATAGACAAAACTGAACTGAAACCTATGGACACTATTCCCCTTATATCTGGTAAGTAGCAGTATAAAAGCCCAGGGATACCTAAAAATATGCTGCCCTTCCGGTTAGAACACAAAGCTTTTAGCTCGCATTCGTGGGTTTGAGTCTTTTGTATATAAGATCCCTGTATAAACTCTCAAACCTGGGGTACATTTCAATCTAAAACCCTTTCACTTCTTAAAGTCCAAAAGCATACATTTATAATAATAGTGCTATCATAAGTCAAGATACACCCTAGATTTCCTTTAGTGAGAAACCTAGTAGTTGCTTAGTTTTGTTAGATTCATAGTCCTCAAGCTTTCAACCTTTGCTAAGGAAAACAAAAAAGGAGTATGTACATAGGACAGGCAATCCTATAAGTTGTCCAGACGACCGTATTGGGTTAATAAAAATGAGTCTTTATGGAACTATATTCTTATTAATTATTATTCAGCAGGAATTTCAAGGATAATTGATAAGATTCTCCTCTCCTGAATTGGACCTCATTTATCCCTTAATTTGTTGATTACCAGAATAGTCAGCTAAATCGTATTTCAATGGATATTTTATAGAGGAGCCCTTTTTGCTGGGTCATGTAACTTATTTTAGTCTATATTTCAATATATGAATCATGTTTCCTTAGTGAATGCCCTTTACTATCCTTTAATAGAGCAACTCTTCTTACCACTTACACCCACCAGATACTTGTACATGGCAACGTTTCCGTTCTTTACATCTCATGCCCATGCTGCTAAGGTAGTAACATGTATATGGGTAGATATCCCCTTGGAAAAAAGTAACCGAGATTGCTAATAAAGCATGGATCCTATTATAAAGAAATAAGCCCATAACTAAAGGGATTCCTCTTCAGCTACTGGATATTTCTTGAAACCCAGAGCCAGTCAACCAAATGGAAAGGTCAAGGATTAGGCAATGATCCACCAGCCAAAACCTAAACCAATTAATGGAAACGATCCTCCATAGAAGAGTCAGACTTGGAATTCAGGAATTAGAATTCTTTAAGTATCGTATTCTATAATCCAAGTACTCTGCTTTCTCTTCTGTAAGACAAGACTCGAAAACTTTTTATATAACTTATTTCTTTGTAAAAACATTTGATTTATCTAGGTCCTACCGTAAATACCGGGTTCCGCTTAACTTACAACCCTTTTATAATTCCTAAACCCTTCCCAGTCTGCATACCTTTACTATTCTGCAGCTTACTCTGTATCGTAAACTCCCCAGTACCCCAGAATCAAACTTTATAATTCCGGCTAAGCCAACTCCTTAATTGAATCTTGAGGAACGAACACAAAAGGACGCATATATTTCCACTAAGAAATTCCTATCCTGGATTGCTTACATTGAGTTTTGAGAAGCAGTTAAGAGATTTATTTTCCCTTGCTTGTTGAGTGCCTTATTATTATATTACCTGCCCTAAATCCAAAAAGGAACTTCCCTTCTTAGGCTTGACATCTCGACTTAGATAAATCCGAAAGGAGAACCTCAAAAGACGTATCTCTGTTTAAAAAGTTTAGCTTGTTAGATTCCTCCTATGACACATCTAAAAAGCTGTAGTGTAAAAGGGACCCACTCTAATTCTTGGGCAGAGAGCCCTGTCACATTCTATTTGATATCATTTTCTTATTCTTCGCAATCTCGCAAGGAAAGATAGATAACGGAAAGTAACCTGCTTACATTATAACACCGCGGGCTGCTTACTTCTCATACCCCTATCGTACCTTGTTTCTTATTAAGACCATACTTATCCCAGTCCCTTGAATACCTGTTTGATTACTCTTCAAACCTTCATAACTCTCCCTAGAGCTAGACCTAACCAGGGGCCCCCCTATTTCGAAACCCCTCTTTGCAGCTTTACCTGTCTTATAAGCTAGACTCCTCGTATCTCATTTTTGACTTAACTCAAAATTCAGGAATAAAGATGCTATTAGATATTAATATTTATAGAAAATCTCTTCCTTATTTGTATTCTATTTTGTGATCATTACCTTGACCGGATCCTAATCTTCTTTCTTTTTCTTGACTTAATGTCTTAGCCTGCTTTTCCTTATGAGCTATACCTCTGTAGTTATTGACATAGAAGGTTAGTGCCTTGAAGTGAATGGATAGTGTTACGCTTACCGACTACAGCTTTGCGAAGGAGGGTAATCTTAGTAGTATGATGAATACACCTACTTACGTTATAACCCACAGCTACTGCTTATCGACTTGCTTCCTAAAAGACTTGTTTTCTGATTGACCTACCTCTTATTCCTATGCGTTTTCTTACGAGCCCTGGTAGCTTTATTAGTCTTGATACCTTATAGCCACACCGACTGCTGCTTATGCTTATGACACTTCTGCTTACCCTCTTTCTCAGGAGCTATACCTAAACTCTTTCTAACTCTTACCTAGACCCTTCTTAGGAGCTGTAACCTTCCTTAGATTCTATACTTCATTATCTGTAAAATATATAAAGAACTCTGTAAACTAAAAAGAATAGCTAAAAAACTTCACTAATCCTGATTACCCTTGAAAACCTTTGCCTTAGCTTTACTATTTATACTTCCTCAATGTCTTTATTATCTAGAATTGGAAATCCTAGAAACAAAGGAACACAAAACACAAGCCCTTTCCCCTTCTTATAAGAGTCTAATAATTGTTAGACTTTACCTATCTTAAACGGGGTCTTTTAAGAAGTACTCTACTCCAAGCCCGGAAATGCACTGATACAGAAGCAATCCCAGAATTACCAATCCTAACCTTGCACTCCTCAGCTAAGACAGCCAAGCCACTCCTTTTCATTTCATTCAAAGCTATAACTAAGAACTTGTCAGGAATATATATACTAACTATACCCTTATATATGTGGAGTACTCCTAATAAATAGAACAGAGATTCAGCAAAGCACTGGGCGAGACTTCCTATCAAATCCTTGTTTTATAAAATGAACTTGTATAAGTACTTCTTCTACGAATCCTTACTTTCTTTATCTTTTATAGGAACCTCTTTTTGTTTAATCGCTCTACCCCAGCAGAGCCAAGAAGCGCTCGGTAGCTGCTTTGTTATAAAAAGTAGTTAAGCTGACCTTAGTCTATGTAATGAATCTCGATTCGACTTCACAATTATAGATCTCATTAGAGAGTACGCTCTGAATGTAAAGTGATTCATTTTTAGTAGAGTTCTAATCTAATAGCACTCAGTAATTTGAATATAAAGCTCTTCAACGTTGTTATTCAGTAATAAGGAATAGTATACAATTCACTCTGGACATTGTTATTTTAGGGAGCCTGAGGTTAAAGAAAATCCTGGGTTTCCGGGAAAGAAGTCAATTTGAAAGCCTTTTTTCTTTTTTTTGTTATAGCGTAAGTAGGTGTTTTCATCATACTAGTAACATTCACCTCCTTCGCAAAGCTTCAGTTGGTAACAAAGTACTATTGACTATTGGGCTTCGGTCCTCCTAAACGATAATAAATAGGAAATACAGGAGCATAGATAGTTAAGGAATAAGCTATGGATAAGAGTAACAAACAGGTGAATAAGAAGTTTTATAGGATTCAAACCTATCACTTTCCCAGTTGTTCTCGTTTTTAAGATAAGAGGTATTCCCCTGTCTAGTATCGGGATTCTCTCATATATAGATATATAGTGTATAGTATACGACTGGAATTCTTACATTGTCTAGCTTTATAAATGAATTGGTATGAGTTATCTGGGAATTGGGGATAGCTGAGTCCTTTAATACTTTAGGGAGGCTTTTTTCTAAATTATGCTGTGCAGTCAGATATTGATATTCAAGTTAAACAAATGAATAGAATGCTAGGAATTATAGAAAAGGAAGTGTTTTATAGGAATTGTAGAGTTAGATTGCCTTTCTTTTCTGGATTTAAAGTTTCATTTTATTTAGAAAGCTAATGCGGGGCACTTTTTTCTCTTAATTCTGGGAATTACTAGGTTTCTCGTTGTTTTCTTAGAGGTTAACTAGACAGAGATTTTCTTTATATAACTCTGTTTCCTAGTTAATACTTCTTACTCTCAAAGCAGTTAGAAAAGGGCCGGTTTCCTACTCCCGTCGTAGTTACAGCAAGGAAAGTCAAGTAATTGGGAATCCATCGGGAAGTAAGTTATCTAGAGGAGCTCTTGTTTAAGTTTTAAGTTGAGTACACAAGGTTACCACCGGGTTATAGGCACTCATAAGTAAACAGGGTTTCCCCCGTGAGTTTATTATAGGGTTCTAAGGGATTTAGAGTAGGGATTCCAGATTCTTTGTCACTAAAATGAAGAGATTGGTAAGAGTTTTCAGGTCGGCAAAGTTCCTTTGTGTATATTTTGAAGGGGTTCCTTCCTTACTAATATGAACCAGTAAAGTAGTAGGAATTCCAATAAAGAAAAAGGGTACTTTGGAGGGGGGTAATAAGCTTTTGTCAATAACAAAAATCTAGGATTACCTACCATGCATGAAAGCTCTCGCTCTCATACCCAGCCCACATTTTGGTTCACTTAAGAGTGTATTGTTGTAATAAGAATAAGGGGTACAAAGCTGGTTTACAAAAAAGTAGGACTTAAACCCCCAAAAACAGGAGTAAAGCCCTTGGTTCGTCTGAATAAAAAAGCGAAGGCTCCTAATTACTACAATAGGAGCTCCGGGAAAAAAGGGTAAAAAGAAGGATAGAATGTATATTCTCTTAAGATTATAGGAATTTCCAGTTCTTGGGGCTTCTGTAACTAATCAAGCAGGGTTTAGTTTTTTTTTTATAAAGTTCCCCCTTTTTTCTATTTTAGTCGGTTTAACCTGTAAGTGCGTATAAGAAAGAATTTCGTATTATTCTCCAAATAGTGCAGAGCTTCTATTACCTGAAAAAGGGTTCAATATTCAGAAAGATAGGTTTACATCTTGGTGAATTTATGTTTATTTTATATATTAAGCCACAGACACAGGACCAAAAACTTGTACGCTATATGATGCTTTTTCAATGAAAAGAATACCATAACTTTTAAGTAATTGGTGTAAAATTGAAGTTAGATTTAGCTGCGGGGGTATTAAGAAAGAGGATTGATTTTTCTATTTAAGATTGTAGTTGTTATAGTTCATATTACGACGTTTCGGTTTTTATACTATTCAGGAATTCCTGACTGCTTATAGAGTTTTAAGGTACTATATCAGACTATGAATTGAAAAAAGCGACTTAGAAAATTGTTAGTATAGTTAAGAATGCGAGGTTGGTTTGCTTGCTTGCGTATTTTAGTATCCCGGTTGGTGTTTTTGTATAAACTTGTATCTTAAAGGGATCCTACTAGTTCAGTCTTGGCTTGGAAACGAGAGAGGAACCCCTTTTTAATAGTAAGTCAAAGGCTTAAAAACCTCTGTCAATATCTGGCTTCAATGCCCTACTCTAAAGGGTCAGTGAGTTCTTAGGGGCTCCCTTCTAAAACAAAAAGATAGGGGATACAGGTGAGAGTATAACTATAACAGCTACAGGCAGCAAAACAAGAAGAAGACCCATAAGAGTACAGCAGCAGCTAAGGTTGGTATTGTGAAGGCTTATAAGACAGGTAAAATAGCAGCTAACAAGATATAGACTAAGAAAGAGCTAGTCAGTAGGCATAAGAAAGGTGTTGAGATTAAGAGGAGAGTTTACTCAGTTAGGTTTGTATTAAGGAAGTTATCCTAGACAGTAAAAGGGGGTCTTTTGTTAGAATCTTCACTGATCAAGGTGTTTTCAAATTAAGTTATTTAGGAGCAAGTCAAAAAAAGGCTTTCGTTTTCATTATCTGGGGCAACTTCTTTCTATTCTCATTTTTGTAGCTGTACATAGCTCTGAAAACTTCCGGCATTCCTTCTAAGTGAATAGTTGACAAAGGATCCATTACATACAATAACTTTTTGTACCAAACTGCACAAACTGCTATACCAACAATGTGTAAATAAAAAATCAAGTGTATAACTAGCTACGCAGATATACAGCTATAAAAGCCGCGTACTTCAAAACAGGTATTCTTGTAGACTAAATCCTTATCAACACATCTAAATTGAACCAGCCCTGTATTTCGAGAGGTATATCTAGAGCTGTTACTCCATTCAAATTATTGCTTAACTTTTAAAAAGTAGGACAAACTTCCCAATTAGAAATAGAAAATAGGTTAGACTTAGCTATACCAGGAAATAGATTCTTTTGTAATTAGTTTTTTCTATAGCCAAAATGAAGTATTAAGAAATTAGTTGACATTCCCTTTTATGGAAGTTCTCCAGCTCACTTCGCGGTACCTTTTTACCACTTTAACACGTATTCCTGTTTCCTGGCTACAAAGCCTGTTATTTGCGAACTATATCTGGGGGTTTTGTTAGTACCATAAGCTCGCTGTGGCTTTCACTTTAAATGAATTTTGATATTCATTTTCTGTCGACCTTTTATCCTATATACAAAAGTCGGGATTTATAATTCAGTTTCCCTAATCTGGGTTGTTTTACTTAAGGTTGATAATTTGTATGCGGATTCCCGTCTCTAGTCTTGGACAAGGCTCTTAATAAACCAAACTCTAATAAGCAAGCCAGCACCTAGTCTACCTTCCTCGCTTACTTAAAAAAGGTAGTTTTTATAAGCGGCAGTATACAACCTAAGTAAGATATCCAGTTTCTTATTCCCCTTTAGGGAGTAGTAGTAGACTTGGTTCTTCCGAGCGGTTCTGATTTCTATCCGCTACACTATTTAAAGTAGGAAAGAAAAAGTTCATAGTATCTCCTACATAACTTGGCTAGTTAGCAGAGAAAGAGTCGTAAGGAAGCCGCGCCCCCTGCAGGAGAGCTTATGTTATTACAAGGAATCGACCGTAACTCCTAATTTATTCTCTTTTTTTTCAAAAAACTTTCAATAGGGGCCGCGCTCAGACAAGCTTTTCTAATCTAATGACTATAAAGTAAAAAAAGGTAAGCAGCAAAAAAAACTAAGAAAATAAAAGAGGTACTCGAGTTGAACCATTGGCATGCTGATCAAACTAACTCTTGTTATAACCACTTAAAAGACTTCAAAACTGTCAATACTGACTTTACTACTACACTTACTAGATTCGAGGTTACTAGAACTAGATAAAAATGAGTATTCAGGATGGGCTAAATCTAGTCTTTATTCTATCTAAGTAATTCAAAGTGCCAACTCCATACTTCTTCCTCTGTATTCTACTCCACTCCTACCGATCCATAAGCAATCCCAGCAAATTTCTATTCAAGTAAGAAGGGCTTCAAACTATAAGAATAAGAGAAACCCTGTTCAAGGATCCAAAGTAAACTAGGAGAACACACCCCTACTTCCACAAGGGACATAACGAGATGGGAGATCAAAGAAACAAGAAAACTGAGATCTTGGATCTAATTGAGAACACGACTCGAACCTACAACATGTGCCTTAGGAGGAAGCGTGCTAACCGATTGAACTCAAATCTACTGGGTTTTTCAGAAGATATCCAGGTAAGCCCTTCTTCGAATTCGGGATTTAAGCTAAGTTCAGGAAACTCTTATTAAAGAACAGAAAAACACTCGAAAAGACACACTTTGTTTCAACTTAAAAGGCAGTCGTTCACTTTTTTGTGTATGATTAAGGTCAAGTTCAAGTAGGGCTACTATTAGTAAAGAATTCCGTTTTCCGCATTTTCTTGTAAGTTTTGCTTTGTTAATGACTCCAATAGGGTTAGGGTTTCTGTGTATTGAAGGTTAATAATGAAGTCTTGCTTACGAATTCTGAATATAGGTATAATCACTTTATAATTAAGCAATTAGCTTTTGAATCACGTAAATACAAATCCTTAAATGGGTCCCTCTTTTGTTCGTAGTCTGAATACTCCAGCATAGCTGTGGTCACCTAATAGGAAAAGTGAATACGATGCATTCTAATTTCATTTTTCTTTTTGCTGGTTAAATCCGAGCTCCCTTGTTCGGACACGTAAGGGTTCAATTCGAGTAAACCCTGTATCTAGTTTGTTGTCAAATTAATGAGATTTTTAGAAGTTGAGAATCACTTAGATAGAAAAGTTTTGATTAATAAGTGAATTAAAGCGTACCTATTCGTGTAGGATCAGATCCCTATTCTGAACTAGATTTTCAGTTTCTTATATTGCAATAACTGCTATTAAAGCAGTGTCATAACAATAGGTTCCATTCTAAAAGTTTCGTACAAACAAAATTCTTGCTAAGTAGCACTAGTGAATTCTCCAAGGGTAATTTAAGAATATGTACGCGTGGTATACTCGAAAAGATAGCTATTATGTTGAAATCTTTAGTTTAGCAGAAAATTGATGTCCTTGTCGGTGGAGCTCAAGAGTTGAAGAGGTATTTGGTGTTAAGTGTTGCAGATGGAAGAGATGTCCAACCAAAGCTCTTAGTATTCCGCGGAGAGGATAGTCAATTCTTAAGAGTTTGGAGTTTATAAAGGTGTCAATACTTCCAGGTTGTACTTAACTGGGTTTCTGTCTTTGTATAGCTAGCAAAGCGATCATCACCAGATTCTATAACTTTGAGTTTAGGGGTCACTCTCTGAATCATGATAATGTTTACCCCGGCATTGACTCTAATAATTGTTGCACTTAATGGTTTTTGTAATGGACAGGACATGAGCTTAGCTCTGTTCGAATGGGATTGCCGGTAAAGAAGACTAAGAATTCTTCATTTTCAAAGTTCCGGATAACCTGATAAGAAGTAGAAGAACTGTAACTATAGGAATTGTAGCTTTTCCTTAGAGTGTTCAGGAAACTGTAGAGTCTATTCCAGAGTTGAGATTCCTAGGAGAAACCAGATACTTGTACTTGAACCTCTAAACTGTATTCTTGTCTTTCAAGAATAATGGAAGTTTGTTAGTACAGAAACTTCATTTTAATTGAAATTGCTACTAATCCCACTGCGTCCCATCTCAAAGCGTTCATTTTCATAACTTTTCGGACTTTTTGGTTGGTAAATATAAAGAAGTCCCGTGAATTCTTACCTACTTTCTTTTACTTGGGAGTAATACTTATAGAAGTCCTTAATTATGAATTATGAAAACGCTTTTCCTTTTGCATGATGCTGTGTGTCTGAAGAGTTTCTGTAATAAAAAACTATAACAAGTGGGTCAACGTATTCATTATAAACTTCTCACACCAGTAATTTAAAAACTGAGTCATGTGTAATTTCAAGAGAAGTAGGTGGGATAACATTAGTAAAAGAAGCCTAATTCTTTTTAGGAGAGTCCCGTTTTACTTTACTAGCAAAGATTCCAGTAATTTGATAGCATTTAAAGCATAACTTTTTCCGAGGTCTTTAATATAGGAAAAATAAGCTCAATCGTTTTTCTATTTATAGTAGGGTTTACTTCTCAATATACGTCGTTAGTCAAAGTCACTCTGTTTTTTACTTTCTAGTAAAGCTAACACTTATTTATTAAAGTATACTAGCCGCTACTTTTTTTTATAATATTATGAAAACCCTATAGAAATTAACAACAAAAAATAGAATTGAAACCTTTCGCCAAGAAAAAGCAGGAAAGCAAGGTATTCTTGGACATATAGAACAAATTCTTCTAAGAGCAATTCTTAAGGGAGTCCCTAATTGGATTCTTCTCTTCTGAAACTTCTACTTTTGAAAACCCCGGGAGTCAAAAGGGTACTTCTTACCCGTTTAGAAAAAGAGGGAGCTACCATAAAATAAGAACTACAGGGAACACTTGAAATGAAACATGAGTTATTATGAGACATATTGCATTCGAGATATAAAACAGCACCTTCTTTCAATATTTATGAATTCGATATCGATTACAGAAAACAGGTATAACAAATTTCATTAAACAAAGTAATCGGAAACAGCAACTTTGAGGTGAGGTACTTCTCCTCTTACCGGGATCAATACAAACAGCTTCTACGAAAAAGACTTACTAATCCCAGAAATCTAAGAGATTTAAGAGACTTATCTGACTGACAAAAAAGGGTTCCCATAACCGGACTCTATTTTTAAGATTTCGAATTATCCGACTATACAATTTGGAAAAATCTCGGTAATCTTAGATGAGACTCTCCCTTTTTTTGAAATACACATATTTTTATAGTTTGACTTTCAAAACGCAGGAAAGCGTACTCATTATTTAGTCTATGAGTTCTGACCTTTTTTTATTTATACTAAGTTCTTCCTTCGCACGTTACCCTTATAAATTGAGAATATCTAACTATTCACAGTAGTCTATTTTGGATGGCTTGTATGGTAGTGTACAGTTCAAAGAGAGTTGCTAATTTATTACCTCTTATTGGATTTCTTTTTATTGAAGGGAATACTAATACATTAACAGCAAAAAACTTGCTATGCTAATAGTTCTACATCTAGGATTTCCACTCGACAATCCAGAATTATCTATTTTGAATAAGAGACGAAGTTCGACTCTAAGATAGTACATACAATTCTTAAGTATCTTTTTATCGGGGCCTCCCCGGAGTTTCTGTTTACAACAACTGTGATTATAGTTCTAGTCTTTTCCATTTAGGCGCCAATACAAGAAAATTGAAATAAGAATGATGGAATACTTACTTAATGAGAATTCTTCCAAGAGTTTCCGGTGAATATCAACACATTATCAGATATTCAGATTTTGTACCATAGCTGTGAACGGTAAATTCTTTGATGGTTAGACGAGCTTCTAACTTTTATACAACTCATATTTGGTAATAAAGTGAAAGTAAGGGTTCAAGCTGTGCTTTCTCCTAACTCCAATTCTATTGGTGCCTTCGCTTGCTCATTTTGTTTGTTGGTATTATCAAACTTTTTTACAATTTAGTATACTCGCATCTTCTAAGGACCCCTTTTGGCATTTGTTAAACAAGGTCCTCAAATTCCATTAGGGAATGACTGTCAGTACTTGTGTACAGTGTACTAGCTTTGTAAAGGGCTTTTTAAGAGTCTTTTTCAGGGCCTTGTTTTTTAGTCAGTTATTTCTCTGATTCATTTTTGAACCTTTTAATGAATGAATTTAGTAATGAGGCAAATTTCGATCGAGTTATAATTTAAGTTCTAGTACATACAATTTTGATAATTTTTCGTGATGAGATATATTAGTGATATAATCACTTAGATACAATTTATATACGAATAACCTATTTAGCCTTACATACACCTACTTACTCAGATATTTCATGAACACAGCTATACTGGAACCTTTTCCGCCCCTTTTTCTCCTAATTTTAATTCAGATTTATCTGAGGTTTGAACCCATGTTTTTCGCTCTCAAATAAATGGTTTAATATTTGTTGACTGGGGAAACTCTTAAGTTGAGGATAAGCTCTATCTCCTCCCAGTGTCTAAAACTACCTATAGGGTGCTCCATTTGTGTAAAAGATTGTTATATTAAATAAAGAAAAAAATGAACGGGCTATTACCTTAATTATTAAGAATTTTATTTTCTTCATTTTTTGTAGAGATCCGATCCATCGTTAGAACACTTACCCTTAAGCGGGCGCTCGGAGGTTCAAGCCGAAAGGGCTCCTAGTATATTCTAATGCGGAAGCCGGCCAAGAGTAACAACGAAAGCTATATGTTTGGATTGAAGGCCAAGGGTTTGCTGTTATAAAAGGGAGCGCCATTTGCTCATATGGAAAACAAACCACTTACGCTTGGCGGTAGATAAGGAAGATTTATAGGTATTCTTTATACAAAGAATTGATTATAAGTTATTTAGAGTAGAAAGGACTTTTTGAGTTAGTCCCGATATCTCACTAGTAGAGGTCTAAAACTTGTATGTCTAACTTTGTAAAGGAGTTTTTTCTGTTTAGCTGTTTTCCTCAAAAGCTCCGCGGTAGAACATTCAACTGTTAAGCGACCGCGCATAGGTTTGAAGTGCTGCCTCTCCCATTTCTTTGATTAGGTATATAGATCTTGTGATGTGAGGGTTAAGGGAAGTGACTTCATTTGTGATGATGTTAGAATTCTTGCCTATTTTAATCTTTTTCTTGATTAGTCTTTTCTTTTCTTTGGTTTTATTGGGTCTTCCTTATTTTTTGTCTTCTAATAGCTCAACGTACCCGGAGAAGTTGTCGGCGTACGAATGCGGATTCGATCCTTTTGGTGATGCAAGAAGTCGGTTCGATATAAGGTTTTACCTTGTTTCAATATTATTTCTAATTTTTGATTTGGAAGTAACATTTTTCTTTCCTTGGGCGGTCTCGCTTAACAAGATAGATTTGTTCGGCTTTTGGTCTATGATGTTTTATTGATTTTGACTATCGGCTTTTTATATGAATGGAAAAGGGGTGCTTTGGATTGGGAATAATGAATTAAGCGCAAAGAGTTCCGACTAAGGCGCATATAAGAAAATGACTGGAAGATGGTTTGGTTTACTGGGTGGTCTTAGTCTATCTTTTATCTAATTGGGAAAGAGAGCCGTATGCGCGGAAGACGTGCTCGTACGGTTCATAGAAAGCTCTGAAAAGGTAGTAGTTTATGTTTAAACCTCTCTTTTTGATGATTCTATATTCGAAATACGCATTTTTAGGAGCATTACGATCCGCAGCTCAAATGGTTTCTTATGAGGTTTCGATTGGACTGATTCTTATTACTGTACTCATTTGTGTGGGTTCTTGTAATTTGAGTGAGATTGTGATGGCGCAAAAACAGATATGGTTCGGAATTCCCCTGTTCCCCGTATTGGTTATGTTCTTTATTTCTTGTCTAGCAGAAACGAATCGAGCGCCTTTCGATCTTCCAGAAGCTGAAGCAGAGTTAGTTGCAGGATATAATGTTGAATACTCCTCAATGGGATTTGCTCTCTTTTTCTTAGGAGAGTACGCAAATATGATACTAATGAGTGGGCTTTGTACCTTGCTCTTTCTAGGAGGTTGGCTACCTATCCTAGATCTTCCCTTTTTGAATGCGATACCTGGTTCTCTTTGGTTTAGCTTAAAGGTTATTCTCTTCCTCTTTCTTTATATCTGGGTGCGCTCAGCCTTTCCCCGTTACCGTTATGATCAATTAATGGGCCTTGGATGGAAGGTCTTTCTGCCTCTATCATTAGCTCGGGTGGTAGCTGTCTCGGGACTTCTAGTGACCTTTCAATGGCTTCCTTAGGTTTCTTGGCGCAGTGAATTGAAGACTGAAAAGCTAGACCCCGAAAATGCCCCTAGGTTTTCTGTGCTAACTTGGGATAAAGTTGGGGAATCAAGAAGATAAAGAATTTTTGTTGATACCTGGTATAGGGTGATAGAAGCGTAAAAGAGAATATCGTGCATAAAAGCGCTAGATGGTTTTTGCCCTGTCTGTTATTCATAAGGGAGAGGGCTGTCACCTTATGCGCTCAGCGTCAACTAAGGCAATCTTTCTCTTGAACACCATCATCAAAGAACCTAAGAAAGACCACTAGCTGTTTTGACATTTCAGCTTGGTAGCCCTTCTTGCTTGACTTCTTCTTCCTTGGCTTTGACTTCACTTTCTCTTTTTTGCCGAGGCCGCTCGTGGTTATTGGATCTTCGAGGAAAATCCCCATATCTTAAGATGACCTCTTAGATATTAGAGATTCAGAACTCCGAGCACCGTTCTTTGGGCAGGAGCAGCTACGGATTTTTTAGAAAGTGAGAGCTAGACCTTGTCAAAGAAAAGCAAGTTCTTTATAATAATCTCTTGTCCAAGACACTCCTTCAAACCAAAAAACTGTATCCATTTAAAAAGAAATTGACTTAGTAATCTAGTGGTGCTGTGAGCTTTTGCCGAGTCACCTTTATCCTCCTGTTATTTTGTAGTGAAATTCCTATGCTAAAAACAACTTAGACTATGCATGATAGAAGTTCTAATTCCATTGTCCTAGATAGTTTTCAGTGTTGCCGGATAGACTCTCTTTATTCTTATTTGTAACTTACCAGCTTTAAAAAAGTTAAGGTATTCCTGTTACTAGTATTGTTTTCTCGGGTTTTTGGTTTTCTTTTCCTAGGAGAAACCGCTATTTTTGGAAAAAGGCTTTCAGCACCCTAGTTGGGGAAAGCGTTATAGCAAAGACTTTGTAGAAAAACTCGCTTAAGAAAAAAGAGTAATCCTTTGATTTGCAGTCAAAATAATTGAATCGTAGTTTGCTTATGTTGAAAGTACTACTTTGGTCTGGGTAAATCAATAAACTTCCCTCTTATAAGGAACCTTGAGTATTCATGTACAAAAAGAAGTAAATAAGCAATTAGAAGTGAGTTACTCTCGGTTTGGGCATACGTCAACTTAAGACTTTCAGTAAAGCGTAGTTATAGAGATCGGTAAATAAAAAGATTCCTGGTACCTTGCTTGCAAAGATTACAAAAAGGGATAGGAGCCTCTTCTACTAAGGTCTTGAATTCCCGGGTACTTAGTGAGACTTATCTTTCAATTACTATTTAACTTACAATATGCTCGTATATAAAAAGGGTAGTATTCCTTTTCTTATTTCATATAATCAAATAATATTTCATCTTTTCGACGATAGACTTTTTAGTCAACGGGGAAGGAGAGGCTAGAGCGTGCAGCAATAGGTATGCATTAATAAGGGTTCGAAAACCCCTTAGATACAAGGGGCACTAGAGGATAGGTCATCTATATTAGCCAATACCTGTTTTCCCAAAGGTCTTAATTGTGCTTCGTAGTCAAGGCAAGAGGGGTGCTCCTTAATTCAGTATTCTGGGATTTTCTCTTTTTAGGGAAACAGTCTAGCGACTCCTTATTTTTATACTCTGAAGTATAGTAGGCTGCTATATAAGTCTCGTCTTGTGCTCAAGATCTCATCAAGTAGCTCTTATAAGGTTGATCAAGGCATGGGTTCCAATCCTGAAGGGCTTTCGGTCAAATTATTAGGATACTCTAGTAAGGGTTCTGTTTTATCAAGGTGAGGTCTTGTGCGGGTCAATTTACTACTTTGACTTTGTATGGATATTTCAGATTTAGGTACTTAAAAAGCTAGATTATAGAGTTATATATAGGTTTTTCGGGATAAAAAAGAGGTTCTAGTAGGCCTAAATCCTGTAAACTATAAAAGAGTCCTTGTGTTCTGCTTCTTATTTTTTCTACTTCTATCTATATATTATATCCATCCTAAGCAAACCGAAGCGAAAGTGAGATTTTATATCCTCGGTTTCTCCCTAATAACTAGGATTCTACTTATTTGTTTGTAATTTACTAGAAATTTTCAGAAGATGATTTCCCTCATCTAAGACATGCTATGTCAATCTATCTATTGAACTCAAAGGGACCCTTTCCTAATTTACAGCGAATTACTCAATTCGAATCTTCAACAAGCAGGATACCTATAGTCATTTAGAGATATTTTGTCGACTTAGTACCTTGAGTCCAGGACAGTTTAGAATTTCAATATTCATTTTGACTCAACAGTCTTTTTTATTTATGTTTGAACGAATATATGGTAAAACTTACACTGCAAGGCCTACAAGACTCAGTATAGCTCCTGCCCAATTGTAAGAAAGAGGGAAACAAACTCTCATAGCACTTTCTCTACTTAAGAATGTCCTTTCCCCTAAAGCCTAGAAAGAGAGAATCCATTGAGCTTGATCAATTTCCTTTCGGATGGCTGGGACGCGGAAAACTACTCCTAAGGCTAGAGTGAGGCACCAACAAGGTTACTAAGATATAGTAGGGATCCGCAAGTGAAAAGGACCTAGTAAAGTAAAAAACTCTTGATATGTTACTAGTACTAGACAGGAAGCTCTCTTTAAAGTGTAAAGATATTTTGAATGAAACTAGGGCATACATAAATAGCTGCTAATTTTGAATTATTTACTCCTTAGGAGTCCTGTGTTTATAGAACTGCAACGTAAAGCCGAGCATTCACAACTTTTACAACTGGATTTTCCTTTCTTTTCACCCACTCTGATCTCGAATATATAGACTGACTTCTATTGGAGGGAATCTACAAGGAGCACTTGCTTATCCTAGAAAGGGCATATCACTACGAAAAAGAGTAAGCGCCCGCATCCCTTAACAGAGACCTCCCGCTAAAAATAAGAAAGAGTCCTTTTCGTTGGAAGATATCTTTAACGTAGAATTCTAGAAAGGAAAAAAAGGAAAAGTAGAACTACTAATCATTGGTATTTAGCCCTTGTTTTGTGGTATATCAAATTATTTTGAAAGAGGATTATCTACCAGAAAGACTAGTTATTTACTTTGTGGGTCCGTGCAAAGGAGGGTCTCACAAGCATCTAAAATCACATCAATTTTATTTGCAGCGGGACCTTTTAGCAATCCATCTATGTATAAGACATTCAGTTAATAGTGTCATCTTTCTATTACTTACTTACCTTTTGTGACTTAATATAGTTATAGCTAGGAATTTATATAGAAAATTCTTTCAAGTAAGAGAGATCTAGTACTGTTTTAACTAATAGAGCTCCGGAATAAGTTTGACCCTTTTAATAGCTCAAGCTTCATTTGTAAGGCGCGTTTAACTTAGCTGTAAGAGTGCCTTTTGAATAAACTGGAGTCCGGAAAGATCTACTAAAAGAGCAGTCTAACTTGGTTTAGTATTGGCCTTAACGAAATAGAATCTGCAATCAATTGTCTAAAACTGGGATTTCTAAAGATCTCGGTAATTTCTAGCAAAAAACTATTAAAATACGAGTTACTGCTTATAAACTTGAGACTCAAACTTGGATACAAAATGACAGTACTCCTAATAAAGGGGTGATTAATAAAGAATTCCTAAAATTGCCAGATTTCACGGAGGAGATGCGCTCCTACTAACAAGCAAATAGAAGACTAATACTTAGCCTAAAAGACAAACCTAGAATATCAAAAACTTTATGACTAACTTGGAGTAGCTACACATAAGTTTTATCTTGATATTACAAATATGTATTTATTATCCATTTACATTTTATAGATTAAACTACCGAGTTACCAGAATTAAGAGGATCCTAGACTAAAAAGGTATTTACAACGATATACTAAAGACTTAGGAAAAGTTCTTCTAAATATCCTGGCCCAGCAATAATCTGGCTACTATGAATCAATCGGACAGAATCTTCGTTCGAGTAATTAAGTTTTTAGATTAAGGAATTTTCAGTATTAGATATCCTACTAAGTAGTAAAGCTCCTACTAAAAAACGTATAAATAGGAGAACCTCTTGTAACTCTTTTTCATCTGGGGAGTCTTGCTATATTTCAAGATGGAGCCCCGCGCTATGCTTCTAGTTGAAGAAAAAGATAAAGATTACGAGACTTATTTTGTATCCCTTAAGAAAGAAGTATACATCGTATTAATGTTTATCCTTAAGTTTTATAGAATAAAGCCCCTTTGGGAATCCTAATTCATAGATAGTAACTCTTTACTCTTTGTATTATATTGGAATCCTCGATTTAGCATAAACCCAAGGTAGATAAATTCTAAAGTGAAGCTTGTTGTTATAGATTAGAGGACCTTGGCAGACGGATACCGTCCTATGAAAGGTAAAGTTTCAAAGATTAGATTCTTAGTTTTCCAGTATTCTTATTTCCCTGCCACTTCTCTGTCTTGAACCATGTACACGTTGCTGCTTTTCAGGGTGCTCTACCAAGTAAGACTTGCTTGTTTGTGTTCTTGTACCTATTCTGGTTCAAGGCATTTCTTTTAGGATTTCGGGACGTCAGTTAAGAGGGGGGGAAGTACAAAAGAAAAGGTTGTCTAATATTCCAGATCTTTCTTTAGTTAGTTTTTTTTAGCTTTTGTTTAACTGAATCACTGAATACGCAAGATTTCAAATATAGTAATAAGTTACTCTTGATAAACTAATTAATTGCTGTTATGGAAAAACTTCCGATACAAAGGCTATCTATTCGTTTTGACTTATCTTACTTCCTAGTAAACAGGGAAAAATGCTCCCGACTTCTAATAAGCTATGCGATGTATTATGAACTCTGGGTTTTTACGGATACTTTAGTCAGATATGAGATGACACGAATTAAACCTATCACCGTTATATTAAGAGCCCTGTGCTCTATCAACTGAGCGATACACCCTGAAAGGGCTGTTTCCTCTTTTCCTCAAGGTCTTTTCTATTTAATCTGAGGAAGCTTAAGAAGTTTTATCCATATAGGGTATTTCGGGTTTAGAGGTTTCAAAAGAGAGTAATCTAAAGTATAAAGAAAGGTTGCGTTCTCTTCCCCAAGAGGGGTTTATAACAAGAACACGTATAATACTGCATAGACAATTGAGCCTAAGGTTTTGTCTTCATCCTGACCAGAGTTATAGGTAAAATACAGGGTTTTTTAAAGCGACTCCTTTCAGTTAAGTAAATTCCTGTATATAAGAAATTCCCAGTATCCGTTTATTAGAAGTTTCTCTGAATGAGTGAAGTCCTTGTGTATGGAAAGGAGTTTCTCAAGCTAAAGAGCCCTTACTTAAATACCAGAATCTCTTGTTCAAAGTAGGGTAAAGGTTTGGTTATGGAATGGAAGCAGTACAAAACACATACTACAGCTCACAGAGAACTTCTTAGTTTACCTCATATTCTTAAAAGATTTATTGATGCCCAATTAGTATTAAAAATACACTTCAATTTTCTTATTAATAAATGTATTTTGCTTGAATCCTGTTATTAAAAAGAATTCCCCATTTGTTAGTAATTCCTCACGACTAGTTTAGTGATTTGAGTAATCCTGTAAATAGGACCCCGTGTAGAAGAATAATTTTAAGGACGGTGGATCTCCGAGAACTTTCGAAAGTATAGATCAATTAAAGCGATACGGCTGTAAGACATACGCATATTGGTGGCATAGCTGCGCTATTAAACTTTGTTTTATTCTAAAAATATAGGAGTAAAACTAGGTCGGAGGACTTTAAGTTCCACAAGGGTTTATATTCTTCAAAACTTTACAAGCGCTTACATTTAAGTCTTTTTTGAGATTCCATGTTAGTATAGGTATTGCCCTCAGATTTTAAGGAGTACATAACTAAGGGAGACTAAGAGGGAGGTTTTAACCAAAAACAGGAACATTGAAGAAAGGGCTAAACACAATAACAGATATTGAAATTCATAAGGTACCGGGGCATACCTAACCTAGAAAGGGAACTCATTATCTAGTTTTACTTTCAGAAATGACTGAAATAAAGAATATAGTAAAACAAAGGATAGAAATCGCACATTAATCCAGATTCATAACAAGCAAAGATAGAAGGAGTCTATAATTAGCGAATGATATAAAGAGTTTGCGTGTATGTTTTAAATCCCCAGGCAAAGCAAATATCCTATAGGAAGGAAGACCTAATCTGAAGAATATACTCTATATTACAAAAATGCTATATCTTTGTCGAGTCACTTATCCTAAATACTAAAGCAGCTATATCCTAAAATAAAACACCAGATACACATAGGTTGTTAGAAATAAGAACCCTTAACTAGAACTCCTTTGTTCCATCCAAATTTTGGGGTTGTCTTAGGAGATAAATTGCAGGGGTCCCCCTTAAAACAGGGAGCCCCTCCTCGAGTTCTAATTTGATAAAAAGTTTCGTAGACAATACTGAAGTCTCGTAAAATATAATGGAAGCAGCGTTACCCCTATGTCGGCAGGTAACATGTGTTATCTGAGAAGGAATATACTTTAAACTAGTCAGAAGTCCTTATCTTATGAAAGACATGCTAAAAACCATACTAAGTAATGTAGGTACAAAAATATAAGACATAAAGGCTACAAGAATACAATGGGTACATTAGGTACAGGGAAGCATAACACCAAGAACAGGAAGACCCATAACAAGAGTAAGAATATAGCTGCTAAGACAAGTATTACAAGAACTAATAAAAAAAAAGTATTCAGAAACTGGGTAGTAAAAAGCTCCTAAGACTAAGAATAAAGCTGTTAAGACAAGGCTAGATCATAAGTTAGGGTACAGATACAGAGTAGCAAACCGGGTATGAAGAAGAAAAAGAATAAGTGTTTGTGTCCCTATAATGTGTGTAAGTTAGTATATCTATAAATACTAATAACAAGAACCTCCTTCGCAAAGTTTAAGTCGGTAAAAGTAATGTATTATAAGTACTTAAGAGAGAGCATGCCTAGAAACCTATGAAACGGAAAAGTGAGATGAAAGTAAAAGAAGCACCCCTTTCGTGCTTTAGGGTTGGGTTTGGTCTAGGCTGACTATGGTCCATTAAAGTAATAGTAGTTAACCCCTTGCATCTATTAACATTGAGAAATGGTTTATACAGAAATCTTAAGGATTCTAAGAGCGCTCAACAGAGCCTCGACCCAGCTAACTTTTTCAAATTCAACAGGGAGTTTTATGTAGAAAGCTTAGTTAAGTCATTCTCGATATTTAAGTCGACTTATTATAATATGGCCGCGTTATTCTTCCCAATTTCTTATAGATTACTTAAGTCTTACTGGGCTTTCCTTATCACAAGTGTTTATGATAACTAAGGGCTTATTAAAAGCAGGAGGGGATAGTGACCTCCTTTGAAATATAAGAATTTTCATAAATAATTTATTATATAAATGATACTAATTCCAAGCACTCTGAAAACCTGGTAACGCAAAAAGTGCAAACCTAATATATTACCAATGTTTACTTTAAGGATAATCTTACAATATCCTAAATTACAGTGTTGTTCCAGGAAGAACTTCTGAGATAGCGATTTCTATTCTATGATTGCCATAACTATAGCTTAATACTTTTAAAGTAATCCAAGATAAGCTCCTTCTTGATTCACTAAACCGGCTCAGGATAAACCCATTGCCTTTATAACAACGGTATTTTATCTAGAGGGTATAGGGGAGAGCTTAAGTATGAGAATCTTGTAACCCAGTTGCTTGATTGTATCAATCCTTTCTATTTGTATTACTGAACTTTTACGACCAACCCCTCCCCTCTTTTTGTTATTTAGCAAGTAGAATGTGAGATTAAGAAAATAGTATAAAACTGCTCAAATTCTAAAAGCATATTTCTCTAAAGAATTATGCCCTTTATTAAAAAGGAGCGAGGATTGCAGTATCATACAGAGATCTTGTCTTAGAATTCCTACTTTTTCTTAACTTTACTTTTAGGCGGGCTACCTTAAGGATTTATATAGAATAATTCCATATTTAAATATTAAATGCCTCCTAAAACCCTATTCTGAAATAACTAACTTTTTTTTTTTCAAAAGAGGGCCGGTACTCTCCTTCCTAGTTAGGTCTATAGATAGCCTGTGAATAAAGCACTCTTTAAAAGCGGAAATTATCATTAAAATCAATGGCCCCTGTATACTTATCCTTGAATTCTAGGCATTACTGTAAAAAAAGTCTTGTTAACCTACACTTGAGTTGAAGCTTTATTAAAGCAAATGAATTTAAGAATTACTTTATCAGGAAGAAGGACTTAATAGAACGAACCTTTCACTCGGATTCTAAAATACAAAAAGAGTACTCAAATTCTTCTTATTAGAGAACCCCTTTACTTTCCTAAATATGCAGTCTTATGTGCAAAATTCCTTTCAATTAGTATTATATTGGAAGCTAAACCAGTAACTAATCGATAAAGGTGTACAATATTCCATAACTAACTTAATAACAGCCGGCCATTGACAGATCCTCTCTATTTGTAGCTTACTCTGTATTATCTTGATAACCCTCTTTGCTGCCCTCCAGGTGTTTCTAAAATTAAGTTTCTCTTTATATAAGACGAGTACACTGGGATCAAGAATATATTAAAAGGGGGTATACACACACAGAAAACCCGGAGCCGTTACATACAATGACTACTTTTTGCGAAACAACTTGGGTCTTTGGGATCTCGTGACAAGAGAGTTTCTTTATACTAGGTTCTTTATGCCCTGCGAAAATTGTTCCCAGGATCTTTACCTCACCTGCCGCAGTTCCCTAGTATACCTCAGAAGGAGCAGTCCTTATTATTTGCTGTTGCTTGAAAGCTGGTAAAGAATTTAGGATAGATAACAGATTCTGATTCTCTTGGCTTTGTTGTTCTATCTATATAGCAAAGGAGTTAAAGAATTGTAGCTTTGAGTTCTTGTCTTGAGGGAAGCAAGTTGTTGCGTCTTGAGGGTGCTGCTTTTAAGTGGAGCTTGTATTCTTGAAACATTTATTGATTTACTAACTTGTAAACTTGTACAAATTCCTTTCCTCCTTATCTTCTTACTATAAGGAACATAGACAATCAAGTCTCCTCGTTGGCTTTATAAATGTCATTTTTAGTAAATAGGACTCTCTTTTGCGTGCTGTATGGGCTATTTCAGTGTAATTACCTCCTTTTACAGAAGAAGAATCATTAGAATAAGCAGAATAAGCCAGGACTTCGTTTCGCCAAAGGTAAATTAAAAAATCTCAAGCGCTACAAATAGAATTCTGTGCTTCTTTCTTTTATTCCTACCGGGACTCGAACCCGGTGACCACCCTTCCGACTGTACCCTGATCTGTCGATGCAAAATTGAAAAACAAACAAAACTGGTTAATGCTCAAAGATAAAACTCAAAATAATAAGGAACGTACCCCATTATATTCCTAGTTTACCTGCCTTTGCCCCAACCAAGAGTTATAACTTTTGACTCAAAAGGGCGCCTGCCTACAGGGTTCCGTAACAAATAAGGCCCCCTTACCCCCATTTTTGTGTGACTGAGTAAGCCTTATATCGAATACCTGATAGGCAAGTTTACCTTTCATCTCGTTCAGTTCCTTTTGAATAACAAGCTATAGTATATTCTTACATGTCTTAAGATCCAGCTCCTTAGCAGTTACTTTGAACAACTCATAAAGGATGCTTTTGCTATTAATATAGTACGGAAACCCACTGAATGCTGAATATTGTATATAAAATTATTCCCTTTTTAAGCAAGAACCTACTCTTGAGGACTTGGGATTTTACTGACTTAAACGCGTTTGGGGTTTTACGTATATTTGTTAGTTACTACTCTTTCTTAATATTTTAATAACTATTAGAACTTGCCTAAGCTGTATGTGAAATCTAGTTATAAGCAAGTGGTTTAGCTAGAAACCTTAGTACTATATTAGCTAAAGATTGAATTCTAGTATTTAGAGACTCTTAGTCAAAATTGAAGTAAACCCTCCGATTACTACTTAAGACCGACCTCGGCTTCTATTACTATTACTATTACTTTATAGAACACAAGAACTGCAAATTCTAAGACTTCTATTTTCATTTTATTAAGGATAAAGTAAAGAAACTTCTCATTCATAAACCTCCGCTTTCCTATTCTTTGAATGCTCTTAAAGTTGTGAGTTCGGTAACTCTAAAAAAAAGATTCACTGTCACTTAAAATATCACTCATAATCTATTCGACAGTTTAGTAAAGCCCATTTTGACTGTTGATCCATGACCACAAAGACTCTGTTTCGTTAGTTAGTATTTTCCCGAATGTATACTTGAATCCGCACCTTCCCACTCTAGTTAGGTCAGGTAAAAGTTATAGAATTTTCTGTTTTCAATAAAAAACTAAGATTTGTGGTTAAGTATTCTATTTAGTAGGAAGCAGGGATATCAAGACATAGGAGACCTAATAAAACATTGTTCTTTTTAGTTAAACTGAGGAGTAAGAGAAATTGACGAGGATACCGGGTAACGTCAGACTAAAGGAATTACTTAATAAGTGCAAACTATAGTGATTTCTCTGGTAGCTCCCTTAGATTTTGAAAGGAATGCCTTTTATACAAGGTTTGTTGCTGCTATTTACAAATACAATTGTTAGGTTTTATTAGTGTAGCCAGACTCGCATAGTATTTACTACTTTCTTTGGCATTTTTATATTACATACGTTATATCTTTAGTGTTTTTTTTTTGCAAAAACAAAAAGCAGGAGAGAAGCTTTATAATCGAAAAAGGGAAAATTAAGAAACACTTATTGCTCCATAGTAGTAAGTATGTAGCTGGCCTCTAAACCAACTTTATGTATAGAGTACTTTAGGAATCCAAGTATGAAGCATATATAACTGAATTCTACTCAATGTATTCCAGTATATAAATTGAATTTATATAGAAAAGAAATTCTTAGGCATCTCCTCTCTTTATAAATGCTATTGAACGAGCATAAAGGGACTCCTTTTTGAGGGCAAACTCCTAGTATTCTTTTCTTATTTGTAATAATCCGAGAATGACAATATAATTTGAATCGGAAGATATAAAAGGGAAACCTGTAGCTTAAGTACTGCAAACAGGCAGAGGAATATTTATACAAAAATGAATGAAATAATAGCTAAATAAGGAGTCTATGTGAAATAATAAACCCAACCCAGGAAAATTCTTAGGTTAAGCACCTTACTATTCTCAGTATTCTTGCTTTTTACTCAGATTCTGACTTAGTTTCGATATATAGCTGAATCTTTTCTTTGTCCCTTACTTAGTACGGGTAGTAGTAGTAATGCGTAGATAAGGCTAGCTTTAGCTAGGAGTTTTCCTACCATTTATGGGTATAGAAACTGCAGCGGGTTCTAAAAAAAGGGGATTATATAAACTGCTCTATAAAATACAAAGTAAAAGAATAGGGCTTTTGCATCTCCCTTTATTAGGTCTAGTTAACAAAGAGGAATAGACTAGGGGCAGGGAGTACGCGGAGTAAGATAGGGATACAGAAAAAGAGTAGGAATTCGTGTTTTAGGTATTGAGGGTAATAAATCCTGGGAGAGCTTACTTTTTTTTCCTATGTATGATAGGTCTTGAACCACGCCCATGTTGCTCTTTTTCATTATGCCTCTGAAGAGTTGGGTGCAAGCTTGCCTTTCGAAAGTCGGTAGCTAAAGAAAAGAGAATGTACTCCTCCGATCTGTTTCCTTAGTTCTAGATAAAACTAGAAGAGTTAAGGTACGTGAAGTCTAAAGTTGCCTGTTTCCAGGTTTCCGATCCAGAGTCTAGCTTTTAAGAGGGATGTAGTTCTTAAGAAAGGTAAGGGTCTAGTGGTAAAGAAAGGAATAAGAAGGTGTAGCTCCTAAGAGGAGGTTTAGATGGCACAAAAAAGAAGTTTGCTTTTTTATATTTCGGATTCCGGATTGTAAAGGGATAAGGGAGCGATAGAGACTAAAGTAAAGTATGGAGGTAGTCTTTTCGATCTAGTGTCTGGGGGTAGAGTTTTTCTTTTACGTTTTCCTCGATGTGTATTCTTATACGGAAGGGCGTGTATAGGTTAAGAATAAAAAGGAAGTCTCTCTTAGGAAGCCTCGATACTGCTTGATACTGGGTGTACGGAGAATCGCTAGCTATGCGCTAAGTAAAGAATCTGACCCCTTAATTAATATAGTACAGTATAACCAAAAAACTAAGCTATATAAAAAAAGAACTACTCGCTTTGGTTATTTAGGGGTTGAGTATCAACTATAATACTTAGCTCTTTTGAGCCGGGTTCGCGCTAAGGAATAGCAAAGTTTTTAAACCTCATCAACTTTTATATGATAGGTACAAGTATAGAGAAAGGATACAATACGTTGTCGGGAAATTACGGCTTGTGAGCTTTTGCTAATTACCACGAATCTCTCACTTGTATACAGCTTTAACCCACGGCGGCATGCCCCTTGCCCAGGCCAACCGCGCTAAACAAGAGCTGCTATATAATTCATAAGTCTTTTGGAGCGCTACTTGCCTAGTTATCAAGGAACTCAGAAAAAAGGTAGTAATAACTCAAGAGAAACTCTTATCCTTTCACTTAAAACTAAGAATATAAGGCACATATCGTAAAGTATCCTATCAAACTCAACTCTCCAATCCAAGCAAAGGTTTATCTCTTACTTATCGTTAAAAAGGGTAGAGCCCCTTAATAGTAGAAAGAGGAAGTCTGTGTTCCTAACAAACTTCTGCTTACTTACTTTTATACTCTTAATTCATAGCTTGCTTTCTATTAGGAATCGGGTCCCTCTTAAGAAAAACTCATTTGATTTAGTATTTCAAAGGTAAACCCGAATCTCATATTCCTTGTATTTAAGATAGCTCACCCAAACCGCGTACCTTTTATCATTTTCTTATTTTGTTCTTTTTGGGAAGTATCCTTTTTATAAGAACGTTAAAAAAGCCTCCTTTTTTCGGCGTTTCAGTACTAAAAACATTGGGATTATCAATTGTTTTTGTACTGGGCGTACAGAAAATTGTAGTAAAATCTAGACTTATACCTATTCTAGCTTTCTTATTAGTCATGATGCTAGCTGCTATACCTATATCTTTCTCTTATTAGCTTGACTCTTGCTAACTGCTAGAAAACCGGAAACAAATTACCTTAGATTTAGTTATACTCTTTAATGCCTTTACCAGAATCAGAAACTTTAGAGAGACAGACCCTCCTCTCAAGTAAAATACTTTCAAAAAAGAAAAAACTCAGGACAACGAATCCATTTTTATTACAAGAATACCAAAGTTTATAAAAATTCTTTCGTTTTTCGGGTGTTTAGAGTGCTTGTAAGGTATATTTTTTCTATGTTTTGCTTCTTTATCGTCAAATTTTATTATGTTTCTTTTGAGTTGCTTACAATAAGAAGAATAATGTATAATGTATATCTCTAGGTTTGTATCCTCTCTAAAGTACTAACAACTCAGGAGAGAGGAATACCCTTTAAACAAGTAATACACTATATTGTTCTATCTATTGTATAACCTAACTACTCTAATAGATATTCTAACTATTACTCATATCAAATATTTCTATTTTCTTCTCTATCTCTATTCTATGACTAGTGTAAGAGGATACATATACTAAGTTTTTAGGTATACTTCTTTCTATATTACTCTTTTTCTTTAATGGGAAGATATAACAAAAGTACTCAGATCTTATTCCTGGATTTACATTATATAAAAAAGAAAGAAAAGAAGTTTTTGTCTATCAGTTGACAAAGTGTAAGCCCCGGTATCTTGCTACTGCCTTTTTAATATAAAAAGGGGAGAAAAACTTGTTTGACGGAGTGCTTTTCCTAAGCTAGTAAACAGGGAGACTATATAACCCGATTTCCCTTTCGTAGCCTTGATATGTCTTGTGTATAAACTTTATTTAAATAGATTTTTTGCTTCTTTTTTTCTCAGGGGGGGGGGGGTTCCTAAGAAATAGAAATTCCGATATTACTCATCTTACCTGTAGGAGGTTGCCCTTGGTCTTATTGTAATGAAGTTTGTATAAGTATTGAGACTGCTGTATGTAATACAGGAATCGGCTTATAGAAAGATAGACATTCTTTTTACTGGGTTTACCTTGTTCTAAAAATGTCTTAAATAAAGGTTAAGTAATTGAGGGTATGTTCTAATCGAGCTTGGTACGATCGTCAAACAGATGGACAGGACAAAAGACAAACTTCTATACAATCCTGGGTTCGAAAGGCCTGTTACCCCAAAAAGCAGGAGTAACAAAAAGGATTCTTTACGTACAAGATTTCTGGAATTGGAATATTTTTAACTTGCGCCGCCAGGTTTAACCAGAATTCACGAACATGCTGCTTGAGCTCTATTTCATAATTAATTTACTGTATGAATACACCTTTATCTCGAAATTATTAAGCCTTTCCTCGAAGTAGCGCCTATTTGGATTTGATAGAAAGCTCGAGTTTTACGACAGGAGCATCCCCCAAAAGAGTGCTCTTAATTAATAGCAAGTCGCTTTGTACCTTATTACAGTCAACGTTTAGATTAAAAACCTAACCAAAACTCTTTCCATATAGACTAGAAAGTCTTACCTGTCAAGACCCTTAAAGTTAAAATGTAAAAGCTAATTTAGATGCTCCTTGCTTTTTTTAAGTTCTTTTTATATAAGGAAGTAACCTCGTGTTTTCTCTTTTAAGTAGTCAGAGTTTTCGTTGAGAAAAAGCTCTCTTTTTGTACACAGGGTCCTCTCAATTCTATTCGAAAAGCAAGGGTCCCTTGTATTATATACATATGTTTTATGAGAGACAAGCTTCTTAGATAAGATATCTCTTTTAATTTAATTTAACTTTCTGGATTTATTATATTAAACTAAGAGCTTCGTAACAAATCCCATGGGACTAAGCGACATACCGAGTAATGGGCAAACCTTATTCGTATCAAATTCGTAAGTCCATAACACCTGCTCTCTAACACTAGTAAAGGCTCGAGCAAACAAGTTCTAGTAACTCTTTACATTTAAGATATTTAAGAAATTTATTCGATTGAAATGTATTGTTGAATTCAAGCTTTGTTTTTGCAGATTCATAATTATAAAATCTTTTTTGTCCTAACGTAAATTATCAATAGCAATGTTTAGGGAAATTTGGCTTGCTAGAGACTAAACAAGCATCCGGGGAATCCGTCCTCCATATCTGGATTTTCTACATAAGCCTCCTTTGCAATTGGACATAGATTTTTATAATTTAGGTAGGATTCCGAAAATTTAGAAGTAGTTATGCTTTTTCAAACACAATAGAATTCATTTCTGTAGCCTCTATTTTGGCCTTAGTAGAGAATGGGTGAGTCCCTGAATTGTACTAAAGTCTTTCTCCCTAATATGAGAACGTGCCTTGACACGGATATAATTTATTCAAGTCTTAGTTTTTATAGTGTTTCTAAGAATATTTTTACGCCGAGGTGTCCCTAAAAAATTTCGGTACTTGTTATATACATATACTTTCCTGGGAATCTCTCCTTGTAGTCAAAGAGTTTTTTGGTATACTTTGTTAGTGTTGAGGTTTTTATAAGGAATAGTAAAAAAGAGCGACTCTGTGTCAATTTAAAATGAGTTTATCTTAGCTCTAATCTGGTATTTTAACTTAATCCTGTTAAAGCAGGAAGGCGCTTCTACAGGCTTCACGCTAACGTTTTTTCTTGGGTTGGTCTAATTGATTACAGAAAGATTTAAAGAAGATATAAAGTTAAACGGATCCTACTCCATGCTTTTTTAGGGTCATTTTTCCAGACAAATACTTTTGTTTACTTAGAGCTATATTATAAGTTTTATCTAGTTAGAGCCGCGGTAATGCCAAATTTTAATAAAAGGAAAGATACATATGCATTAAAAGCTCGCTTCTAAAATATATATGCCACAGAATCCCCTTATATTATAGACCGACCCGCGACACGAGAACTTATCCTCAAAAAGACCGATAACACCTATATAAATATAAAGCTCTCATTCAAATAAGTATCACTTGAGTAAATTATCTGTATTGCATTTGATCCCCTTTATTATAGGGTCAACCTTCCCCTACTTTTAAGGTTCTCTCGGATAGCTGCTATTCAGAATTCTCCTAGTACTTTCTTTATACTTGTAGAATACCCTGATAATATGATAATGTTTTCCTTAAATTATTCGTTCGTATACTAATAGAAAAAGCCTTAACAAATTATTTAAAAGAAATGCATTCGGTTTTTAAGATTCGTAAGAAGGCTTATATATTTCCATAGCTTCAATCAGCGATTTCAAAACCACGGAGTTTGGGCAATAACAAAGATTATATACTTTCAAACTTCTTTTTGTAGAGTGCTCATAAGTAAGCCTTTAACGAACAACTTTATAATACAAAGGATGAGGCTTTATAAGTACTGTCCAAGAAGTATAAAAGAACTCAGAGACCTTTAAAAATACAAGTATTGCAAAACTTAGGTATTCTAGCCAGGCCCTCTATTATGTGGATATTCAAAGATGCAAAAGGGTGGGGGTACTCCTTACGAAATTGCTAAGCATAAGCCTAAGTGTTGTTTTATAGTTGCTAGACAGGAAAGGTCCCCTTCAGTAAGAGCCTTACAACAGGGTTATAGTATATTTTAATTCCTGAACAGAAAGTACACAAATAAAAGGGATTTGTGGGTTAGCAATTCCGGCACTTACCAGGCATAAAACTATTCCAGAACCGCTTTTTCCTGGCGACTGGCGGACAGTACACAAATTGCAATTATTAGGCATAAGTTATTTCACACTAAAGTTAGTCAGTAGTACCCCTTTTGTTAACTCGTTGGTCGCCTTTAATGATAAGAGATGTAGATTTCACGGAAGTTTATATTATATAAGGAGCCCCCTCTGAGACCCCACATAACAGATAAATAATAGCCGTAGAAACATAGGGTTTTCTAAAACAAAAATTTAACTGCTTTTGGATAAAAAGAAAAAGGGATTCTCAGTTATAATAAAAAGATAAAAAATATATAAGTTACTTTATTCAGCTATCTAACTATAACACTAGCTTGGCTTAATGATGAAAATGTCTCCTTATATTTTCTAATAAAGTTTGAGCGCCTCCGCAGAAGGGTATTTCGGAGTCTCTATTAAAATTGAATTTGCCCCAGTTTAAACTGAAGTAAAGTTGTAAATAGGCGCCTCTTAGTATACTATATTCAATTACTAATTTCAAGAGTAAAGAGTCAAAAATATTTCTTTATCTAAACGATTCAAAAACCTTCTTTCATTTTTATGCTGAGTTGTGCACTAAATTTTAGTACAGGGAATAGCATAGCCTTTTATCCTATATAGAATTAGAAGGGTTCCGCGGGGCTTTTAGCCTCAAGAATATCCTACAAATAACTTTGCCCCGGCCGAGGCCTATACTTTTTAAATGCAATAACACAATGGAAAAGTCCGTGAAAAGGGGGCTCAACACCAATATCTAATATCTTGCAGAATTCATAACGGCATACTTAGAGAACTTGAAAGCACTTTTTCTTTTTCTATAGAATGTATAGGTAGAGAGCTTATAGCGATCCAAGGGCATTCATAATCAGAGTGGCTTGATAACAGAGATACCTTATAACCTAACTCTAAAAATGACTCGTGGAAACAGATAAAGATATAGAAAAGTGAAGGACATACCTTTCTTGTAAACTAAATGTAGAGCTAATTGGTATTTTCTTGTAAGAGCTTACCTTACCCTGAACTTTACCCAGAACTCTAGACTCTATGGGTATTCTCTGAGAATTCCTAGTTCTAATAGATTGTTTGCAAGCTTGTCTTGTAGCTCTTAGTTCTTGTCATGAGGGAAAGAAAGGTGTTTTGGTTCTTGCAAGGACTCTCAAAATCTGGGATTGAACCTCTATCTGCTAACTTAATCATGGGAGCTCTATCCGCACCGCAGGTCTAGCTGAATCACATAAACTGATTATCTTCGTCCCAAGGTAAAGTCAATTTGAAATCCTGAGCTTATAGGAGCAGCCAACGGAGTAGATTCTATTGTTCGAGAGTACATTACATTCCTAAGAGTTCTACTTTACTCGAGTTTAGGGAATTCATCAATTATAAGAATAGCCTATCTAATATTCAGGAGTGTGTTCTAATCTGATCTAGTCTAATAATAGATAACATAAACGGATTATATTGGTCGTCTTGTGTATTCTTACTTAAATAATTCTAAGAAGGAACACATAAGGATAACAGTCTCTGTAATAGAATGTACTTAGGAACCTAAATCTCCCACTCTCTTGCTAGTAAGATCCTATATAAATATAACAAGAAAAGCTAAAGGAATTTGCCTTGAAGTTAAAGAGTTTTTTTGATGTTATGCTTGTTTTACTTGCTTCTCGTGTGCTTAGTTATTAAAGAAAGGTATCCCCGTTATACTATACCTTGTAGAGCTCGCACCCTTGCTTTACTTTATAATGCCTTTGGAAACCCCTTCCTTACTATGCTCTGGTTAAGCCTTTCTTAATTAAGTAAAGAAGTTAAGCAAATATTACAGTACAGGTTTGTACTTACTTGTTAGGAGCTCGTACGTATTATATACGCCTTTAGGGTTCTCTTTAGTACATATTTGGTAGTCAGTACACTATTTAAGACACTATTAGACAGTAACTCCAAAGCAACAGAGTACATAATCCATAGAATACAGTAGTTCTGCATAACACTTCTAAGACTCTAAAATCTATCTATTAATCTCCTTATCAGAAGGGATTCTCAGTTTATTTGCTTTAATCAGACCTTTGCCCTAGTTAACACATCTACTCGAGAAATAGGTTCTTAACAGCCTAATAGTACCGTACCATAACAAAATATTCCTTCCCTTATCTGCAGTTTAGACACTCTGTTATACTCCTATTAAATCATAGAAAGCCTGGGAACCCTATTTACTATAAAGATCAAGTTTATCGAATTCTCTTTATATTTCTCGAGATCCTAAGAAGCAGAACAGGACATAAATGAAGCAAATCCCCTTTGTACTGGCTTACAACTAGAAAGAAGGAATAACAAAGGCTACTAATTCTATTGGATGCCTTTACAAAATACCAGGAAACAGAGCCAGCCCGTTAAACATCCCTAGCTAATGAATTGACTCCTTTACTGGGAATTCATTTGCTTTAGCCCGACTTTCTTCCTAAGATTTTCAAGAACTTCTATATAAATCCAGCAAAGATTCAGAACCCTAAATTTCTTCCTTTTTAGTACCAGTCTTGTAAGGTTTTACCAACCCATAAACTTCCCTTCTTATTAATAGCCGGGGAACCTTTCACTAGTTCAGAAATGTTTAATCTTAATGCCTTAGGAATACCAGGATCTACTCCCTAACTCAGAAAAGTTACCCTTACAACTGAAACGGCCCTTTCTTTATTAAGAAATTCGGATTCCGTCAAAGCTTGAAAGGAGAAATCCCTGCACCAACAATAAGGACAAACTAAAGAAATACCCGGTTCTATACTATACCAGAACTTTTCTCTGTACTTTACCAAAACTAATTACACTTACAATAATTCCACTTACAAATTCATTATAGTTTTTTAGGATTCCCTGAAACGGAGCTGGGCATGAAAGTATAGTCTCTTTTGTAAACCTTCGCCGTGATTAAATAGACCGGAATTCTTCAATTTCTAAAGGAATACCTGAAGAGTGTATAAGCCAACCCTATACTTGACAGACCTAAAAGCATAGCTATTTGTTAATAAGCTTTGCTAATGAAGTAACTCTTTTAAGGGAAATACTAGGAATATGCAGAAACTCTAAGGTAAAGGGATTCCTTTGAGTAAGATAGAAACCTGATTCTTTGTTGGAGGAAAGGTGTCTTAGATTAGACTTTTTTTGTATTCCAGTATTCTTAATCTTATTCCTGATAGTAAGTAAACTCAATTAAATATAGGAATTGTAGCTCTTAATGTTTTTGTATTGTAAGCAAATTAAAGCAGGATCCTCGATTCTATAAACTTGTTTTGTTGTAGCTAATGCAAGGTACGAAGTTCTTTTCCTTATTCCTAAAGGGAGGAGGTTCCTGATTGGTGAAGTACTCAATTAAAGAACTATTGTAGTGTTGTACTAATTAAATTAGAGTTCCCTGTCTCTGATATACCAATTCCTTAGGATTGTTTAGGGTTTAGGAAAGAACTATCTTAATTGTGTAGCTTTGATTAGGAGCTCCTGTTTTTTAATAAAATACCCTGCTACTTATGAGGGATTTCTAAGTAAGCTATACTCTTTTAGTGTTTGTAAATAAATCTAAAGCAAAGTTAACTTAATTAAAAGAGTCAGTTCTATAATTAAATTAAGTATCCGCAAGGTCTAATAAATAAGATAGAAGTTTCTCTCTCTGCTCTGAATCTGTGCAGTCATACCCCTCTATTCTATCACTTTAATTTCTTATACTTTGTCCTTATTTTACTAGTAATAAAAAAAGCCGAGGTTTTTACTACTTTTTTAAGTGGGCATTTACGAAAGTAAGTTCGCTGTGTTTTTTTTTTTTGTAATATTCCGTGTCTGCTAAAGGTTATATAACTGCGGTTTCTAAACGATCTTTGCTTCAAGTACAGAGTCTTTGGAAGTCTCTAATTCAATTCTGTTACAGTATTTCTTTCTTATTTACCTTCCCCAAAACCTTGAAGAGTATCGATTCCAAAAAAGTCTAAGTACTCCTACTAAGTTTATAACCTTTGCTTAACAAGGGACTGCCCATGCCATTAGGCTTTATTGATGGATAAAAAAAGAAGTTACAAAAGCGCAAATAATAATAGATGCCTCTCCCTTCGAATCTTGAAACTGACTTACTGAAAACAAGTTAACGCTTTTCCCTATATTCTTAATATTTAAGACACAAAATCAGAACTCCTGCCTTAGCAAAAAGCTTTCCGATTCGACCAAAAGTACCGGAATAGTCAGTTCACTAGAATACCTTATAATTGGAATTATGGGCAACTCGGGTTCTCTGATTCAGTATAAAAAGGAACAAGTAAAGAGCTTTGATTAAGTTAATTCTATAGGGCTCCCTTATTAGGGATAAATAAATAGAACCTCTTTTGAAACAGTAAGGGGCACCTCCAAAGCTAAGACTTACAAGGACCCTATAATTCATATTACCAAAAACAAAGCTCCTGAGGTATAAAGCGCTCTATTTAGGGACTTTTCTTAAAGGCAAGTCTAGTGTCGGACTTTACAACATTATATAGTTAAAGCCTTTTCCCCCACAATAAGCATTTTTTTGATAAAGATTTTAGCCAGGATAAATCGCATTACACTTAAAAATTTTTAACAGACCCTCCGTAGTTATACTTTTTTATATCCCAGAGAACCCGTACCCATATACTAAAGTGTAAGTCATTCTAGTCGAATTTAGTCTTACAAGAATCTAGTAAATACCTTTGAGTAAACCCTTTAACGAAAACCAATATAAGTGTTGCCAATACCACGTAAAACTCTAGAATCCCCTTTCAATTTGCTTCGATTCCGGGCCCTTGTATAAGGTATAAGAAATTTCTTTACTTAAATATTTCTTTTGCAGTTTAAATGAGAAAATTTTATACGAGTACTCTTAGCTGGTAGCCTCTCTTTTAAAAGTCTCTATACCAGAGAAGTTTCCTCTTTCTACTTTCTATATATATTACTTGTGTTCCCTGTTTAGGATAAAGCAACCTTGATGTGACTAAGCCGAAACAAAAAAAACTCAAGAAGTTTCTTTAGAGCAGTTAGGCCAGGCTTTTACAATATCTTGGTAAGTAAGAGGGTTTTCCTTTAAGGAAGTGTACATTAAGGGGTCCTAAGCAGGGACTTCTTATACTTAGAGATAGTTGAAATACCGATAGATTCCTTGTTTCAACGTAGTAATAGTGTATTAGGAGATATCCTTCCTTTTTCTTTTTCTGGGGTTTAGGAGAATCCGAGAACTTATTAGAAATTCTAAATAAAATAGAATACCTGATTTCTACACTTTATTAATAATGGATCAAAGTAACTAGAGACACCGTTCTGGACTTTTTTGAACTTAGTGAAAGTTTGGGTACACTGAATAAACTAAGATAAAAAAGACTTGTGAAGAATTCAAATTATGATAGACTTTCCTCGAGGTATGGCTTTGGCTATTATCCAAATTTAGGTTTTCGGTATTTTCCAATTAATTAATAATAAAGAAAGTTTATTTTATTCTCAATTCTGCGTAGCTATTAAAAATTCGAATTTCTAGACTCTTTGATCATACCAAAAAAGAAGCTTTGATTTACAACGAAGTTGGAGTTTTTAAAGTTTTAAGTCGTGGGTACTTTCATAAAGGAGTCCCCTTTTTTAGGTATATGTAACAGTTAATAAATTGATTCTATCTATATCTATATAAGCTAAGCATAGAAAAAAGAAAGTAGGGATATTCCGATATCAGAGCTTTCTAAATTTCGAGTTATAGTACACTTTTCTTAATTTGTACACAGCTAATTCTAAATATCAAGTCAAGGGATTGGAATCGAATTGTAATGCATAGTATAACACGGAGGCTCCATCAGTTACTCTGGTGATAGGAGCTTTCTAAAGTAGCTGCTTTATAGAGATTTCTAGTCTTGTTTTGGTTTTTTGGAAACAAAAAATATGGACGACTATATCAAGAGACAAAAGCATTTAGGGAGTACTTTAATAAAACGTGTAAATTTGAATAAAGGGATACTTGGGCCGTAAACAGGTAGCGGTTCGTCAATAGGAATAACTTCCCCATTCTTGCCCCCAGAGAAACCCCTCATCTATAAAATGAGTATAGTGCATTCCTCAGGGAGAGTATAAGAGAAAACGGGACATCCCCACTATAAGCAGCCCTGGAAGCAGGGTTTATATATAAAAGTGCAAGAAAAAAGAGGTGTAAGGGGCCGCGTTTTATGCATCGAAAAAAGGCCATACAACGAATTTTAGAGCACGAGGAAAATGGATTTCTTACTTTCTGTACACGATATCCTAGCACTTCCTGGGAGACTTTGTTCTATATTATATAGCAAAACTAAACGCTTAAAATGGGAGTCTTGGTTATCAGATTACTATACTTTGTAAAAAACCGAATCCTGCTAGCACCCTACTTGCTGTTAATCCTATAAAAAGGGTACATTAAAGCTAAAACATTGAGCACTCTCGCGGGTACTCCCTGATAATGAGTTTCGCGCTTAATTAAATAGTATTTGTTGTGCTTCATTGTTTAACTTGGAGACTTCATTTTATAGGAAACTCCTCTTAACTCTTAACATTAGTTAGGTCGTGGAATTCCTAATACACCTCAGTAAGATATAAATAAAAAACCCCTCTCAAGGGAACCCTTAAAAAACTACTACCTAGCTTTGTAGAGCAAAACCCTCTTAAGTTAGACTTCTCCTCCTAACAGCAGCCAACATAACCATTTCTTCCGTGCTATATAAGCAATTACGTGTTATTCGACATAAATCCTATCAGGTTACCCCCATTTCTTTTTATATGTACAGGCTTTCCTCTTGACAATACTGAAATTTAGTGCTTTAAAACTTCGCAATGTTTATAATGATTTTCCAAAGCCTCCTTATATAAATTAGAAATATACGAGACCTAATATACACTTCAGCACTCTTAATTTAGAGAAAACTCTAGGGTATACAAAAAGACAGGGAATTCATTACAGGGCCCCTTCTTCTCCAGGTATATTTGCTTTTAGCTGTCTTTACCCTATTAGCAAACATCGCCTAATACCTAATAAGTGTAGTAAGTAAATCATAAGAATCGACTTTAACGCTCCTGGCTAAGCTAGCTGCATACTTAAAATTAATAGGGTACCCTTAATCCTATTTTAGGGCCTCCCTTTCCGGTAAAAGTTCAGATTCATGCGAAATTAACTTAGACAAAACCTTCTAGTCACAATAAAATGCTCTTAGTTAGAAACCTCTTCACTTCAATAACTTAGAACAGTGTACAGTTTTGGTTGCCGATATTATAAGGGTTTTTTTGTCCTTAGATTCCGCCCTCTTTTCTTATTATGAGAAAGATTTTTCTTTTTTCTTTCTAGACAGCTCTTACACATTAAGTACGACTGGTTTAGAAGAGCAATACCGGGGCAGAAATTCCCAGGAACACCCTTAAAGCAAAGTGCGCGCACCAGTTCCTAAAAAAGAGTTTTAACTTATATCCGTAACTGCTTAAATACCCGGCATTCTCCAAGAGAGCCCCTAACGGGATTTTTCTAAGGGTTTTCAATTAGGAGGAGAACCCTTGGTTTAACAGTAAAGTACTTTCCTTTTCCCCACTGCCTGACAGATACCGCTTTACAGACTCTTGAAATTTTTTCTTTGGATAAGGTCCCCGGCAGAACTTAATAATTTCCTGCCCTAATACGGAAATACTCAGTATATATAAGTTTTTAGTCTTTTTACTCCCTTTTTACATACAGTTCGATACTTTTTTGTTGGTTTGTAGAATAGATAGCAGCAGAAATTTCTCCTACATATTTCAGGATTCGGCCTGTGACATAATATCTAAATTAGCAATAGCTGTTATAATTTTGATTGTGTACTAGTATAGAGCCCCCCGCTAGAGGTACTTGAAAAGTTTTAGGGTCGATGCTATGACTTGTATAAAAAAGAAAAGCCCTTAACCGGTTTTAGTATGTAGGATGCTCCAGCATTAACTCATTTGTTAGCAAAAGAGTAAGAAGTCCAAACAAGCGAAAATGAGTCTTATAAATGTTTATAACTTGAGGAAGGGCTAATAATAGGGAATCCTTCTCTTTTGGGTACCCCTGTACTAACATTTTACAGGTCTACAAGGTTTTATATAATATATATTTGATTGAGTTCGAGAAACTCTAATTTCTTAATTTGAGGTTTGTGTTTAGTAAGTTATAGCTCATAAGACTCTAAAGAAGGGTGTCGGTATGAAGATTACTAAGAATATAGCAAGATACAGAGTAAGCAGCAGAGTACAAGTTTTTATTATTATTAAAGGCAACGGGTCCCCAAAGTGACTAAGGGGCCCTTTTGCCACATTTTTGAGTCGAACTCTTAAAACTTTAACAGAATCCCTAGGTAGATTTTATCGAGAAATTAAGAGAAGAGCCCTAATTAATTATTCAATGCCTAAAGTCGCTTCAATTCAATATGGAGCTAATTATACCTAAAGTCAAACCAGAATTCCGCCATGAATCCCTTATCTCAGCCGCAGCTTATACTTATAATAGAGTCGAATACCTTCAAAAGGCCCTATATCTATCTATATACATCTCTCCTTATTTAAGAAAACCCCCTTCCGTAAAAGACTTTCCAGTTAACGAAACAAGAAGAAATAAAGCAGGTCGGTGCTCTAGATTTTGGCGCAGGTTCAAGTCGTCTTATCCTTATATACACAGCCAAGATCTCCGTTTTCTTGTTTCTTTTATCTCCTAAATTTGACTAATTAGTGGGAATCTTTCAGTTCGAAGGAGAGTTGCAGGGTTTGTATGCCCGAAATAAAGTTTCGAGGTGCTTGTATCAATAGATCCTTAATTACTGACATAACGAGATTTATGGAAGATGTGTCCTTTGTAAAGTAAGCGTTCCTGGTTTAAACTATGTTTGGTCTTTCCCTTATTGGAGTACCGAGTCCTTATATATAGATGCGGAGGTAATTGGTATATATTAAAGTTAAACAGGATTTCAAACCACTCTTTTGGAATTTTCTTCTTTGAAGACATTCAATGAACTATATCCCCTCTAAAGTAAAGGAAAACCTTAGGGATTGTGAGTATTTAAATCTTACCATTCATTTCGTTAGCTTCAGATCTTATCACTAAAACGTCTTAGTACCTGTGGTCTACAGCTTTATCCTTTAGAGCAATCTCGCCAGTACAAACCTTTCGTAGAAGAATTCCGAGTGGGTAAAAGAAAAGCCCTGCTAAATAACCTTGGTAAAGATAAGCCTAGAAAAAAACTTCGCCCTAAAATTCCTAGCGATTCTAATTGAAGATAGATGCCCTATTTCATTCTAGCAGCTCCCGTAAGGTTTCCCGCTTCTTATATTCATAACCAACCCGTGGGTTAGCTAAATCTGAGAGTAGGAACACGTACTCCTAAAAATACAGCTATACATCTTAATTCTTATTTATTATATAATTCTATTGGGAATGCTAAGCTAAGAAGAAAGGATCCGGATTAAAGGTTAGAAAAAGTAAGCAAGATTAGGACCAGTTGTTGTGGTATACTTTTACTCCTCGTTTTAAAACTAATTCCTAATTAAATTGAGACCTGTTTTTTTCTATATTTTAACCGGGAAACCTTCCCCTACATCTAATACTTATACCCTTTCTTTCATTAGCCCATATTAACTAGAACTGCCGCTAAAACTAGGAAATCCGCGGGTATTCCTCATTGAAGTAAACCCTATATCATCTTGGTAGCGGCTGATAAAGAAAAAAGGCTAAACTCTAAAATGATATCTAAAAAAGAAATGAAAAACTTTACTTTACTTTATAGGAGGTGTTTACTGAAGCTATAAGTAGGATTTTCAAACCTAGAGCGCTAGTTCTTCTCTCGTTTAAATAAAATAGATTCTTGTATAGCAAGTAAATGAAGGACTTAGTAATTTCATGCACTCTTCTAGAACCCCTTTTTTTATGTTACAGGATAGGAGTGGTTTTTTTGTATTTCTGAAACAATAGAGCTTGTAGAATCATATATATAATATTGAATTAAAATAGGAGCTTTCTTACTATAAATTAGTATGAAATTAGTATGAAAATTCCTTTATAAAAAGTAGGGCCGCCCTGTAGGATTACACTCTAGAGGAAGCAATGCCTCTTAGACAAAGTACAAATAACGATAAGGAAAAGGGGGTTTTGGGATTTAGAATATGGATAAAATTTTATGTTAAGGAAGAAAGAATGTAGTAAAAAAAACAGGAAGTTCTGTGCTATACATTGTTAGAGCTAGTAAATCTTTATACTTGGATTGACCAAAGAAAAAAATCCCTTAAGTATTAGATTGAAAGAGGGTCACCTCTTACTTACCCATAAAAATAATGAGTAGCTACTATATTCCGTAATCTGGGTCTGAGAATTACACTTGCTCTAAAAAAAAAGCCCTAGCATAAAATAATTGGTAACGAAGAAACAGGGATTAATGAAAAAAGGGAATCGAAACAGGTGTGAGTTATGATTTAGTTGATCTAAATACTCAGTAGCATGACTGTTTGGCAGAGTTGTGACCCTTTGATCACAGGATATCTGCGAGGTAGGAGATTCTTACTTAACAAGGAACGGGATTCGAACCTAAAAGCACACTTTCAAAATGACTCTGATGTACTGAATGTTAAAATAGTTAAATGTTGTAAGCTAATAAGCAGGCTCCTCTTAGTTTCATTTTATGCAGGTAAGGCTTGATATTCACAATTCTTTATTAAATTAAGTGATTTTAATCCCAGTTAAGTTGTTTAAGATTGTCCTAATAATTTGTCTTTTTAGGGGGTTCTTCTAGAATGTCGTGAGAGTGGAGAATCTATATATAATAAGTATAGAGTAGAATTTAGCTCCCTATTTTATTCAGAGTGCTTTCCTTATCCTCGAGTCACTCAGTTTTCGGTTAGAAAAATAGAGTCTTTTAAATAAAGAGGACTTTGCTTTAAGTTCAACTAAAGATTATCCCCTTCTTTTTTTACATATCGGGTATCCCTACTACTTAATTAAAGCTATCAGAAGCTCCTTTTTTAATAAAAATTTCTTGAGTTAGGTAATCGAAAATCTGATTGCACATAATGAAATGAGGTCGTAAACATTTATATATAAATGACTTTAGAATCTCTCTTTTATAGCTGCTAGTATTTATTTACTATTTAAAACTTCAAATAAGATAAGGTATCTTCTTATCTAGGGTACTTAACTGGGTCCCTATTCAAGTAGGAAAACTCCTCTGATAACATAATAAGCAAATTCTTCAAAGCAGAAAAAGTGCATTTCTTAGCAGTAGTTAAAGGGATCTCTCCCTTATATAAACGTAAACCCCGAGTAACTAAGGAATTTTAGATAAGAAACTTTTTTTCCTTTAAACTATGGAAAAATATGACAAGATTACAGGGTCTCTACTTAGTTTTTTTACTGGTTGGGCTCATTTCATAGTGTGCATTATTTTTTTTAGCTATACCTCTCTATTCCGATTGCTGGGTAATCCTACAAAACATACGAAACAGCTCTATTCATTATTGGCAGTCGCTCAGAGTTTTCTTTTTAGTTCTCAAAGAAAAGGAAGTTTTCATGAGTTATTTTATTATAAGTAATTTCATACCTGTTATTTGAGTGTTCGCATATCCTAATTATGAAATAATATTAGAATTTGTATTATATTAGAGTCAAGCATCTATCAACTCGGTATCCCTGCACTTTCTTTCTAAAGTTTACTCACTTTACTGGGTAGTACGAAATGTTATTAAACGAATGAATAGTCGAGTAGCGGATATAAAAGTTATAGAGCAAGGGCAAGGATCCTATTAGATTCGAACCTAAGAATTCTCCTCTTATTATTTATAGAAGTATAAAATAAAAATTGTGTTACCGAATAAATAGTATTAAAAAAAGTTACAGCATTTGGTGTAAAGGGTGTTTTCAAATAAAAATACGAATTCCGGGGGTTCAAAACATAAGGATTCTTAGAGTACTACCGTAATACAGATTTAAACTTAACAAAGTAGACTCCTGCCCAAAACTAAAGTTTAGTATAGTGCCGCAGGATAGCACTGGTTAGAATTGACTTCGAAGGACCCCTCGAAAAAGTCTCTTCACAACAGTTTTGTTAGTTACTTGTTCTTATAAATGTATATAGGTAAGTAAACCAAAAAATTATAGGCACTCTGTATTCTAGCCTCCTCTAGAAATAAAAAGAAAAAAGGGACTCTTCGGGAATCTTTTATAGCAGTTTAGTTTAGTAACAGGATTTCGTTACCCTTTGTGTTGGACTTAGTAAGTTAAGTAAATTCTCTTACCCAACAAGGTAATTGTTACTGACAGGTTTAACAGCGGCATATATCCTTTAATAGTAGTTGTCGGGGTAATTGGACACAAACCAGGGATTCTTTATTTTATTACGAGTACTTAGAAAAGTCTCATGACTTTAAGATTATATTACCCTATAACATAATCAATCTCGCAATTCTAAGTTAGTTGAAGCCCTTAAAAAAGTTATAAATTGAATTTTCAGGGCTACACCTAAGAGGTAGGTTTTTTAAAAGGTAAACAGGATCGGGGCTGCTATTACTATAATAATTTATATCATTTTTTCTTTTAGGTTTCTTTAATAAATAAAGATCAATCAAAGAATAGTAAAATTGATTTATATAGAAAATGTAATATCTCTTTGTCTCTTGTACTTGGATTATTCATGTGAACGACTTAAGATTTCTTTCTTAGATGAAGGAAGCTTTTGCATTGTCGAGGATTCACTTGGAAGCGGTTTAGATATAAACCTATTTTCCTTGCTCTAAAGCTTTAGAAAGGGTTTATACTCAGTTTTAGGAAAAAGCTTGTTCTTCTCCTGAAAGTCAGTAAAAGTCGTGTAGTAAAGGGTCCTTTTGAATAGGAACTTTTACTTTTATCAAAAGTATATAAAGAAAGGGACTTATAATGGTCCCTGCGGGATCGAATAAAGTGAAATCAACGCGGGAAGGTGTTGTCAACTAAATTCTAGTTCCTTTTCTGATCCTATATCAAGGGGTTTAAAATATTGGAATTTCCCCATTCTGAAAACTTTTTTCTTGGAAATACCCCACAATACCACTATACAAAACCTAGCCAGATAACTTTCATTCAGTAAAATGCTAGTAAATTCCATAAAAGCATACCTGTTAGATCACGAAGAGGATTTTTCCTTAAGTATAAGTAAGTATAAATAAAGGGTATTACTAAAAGGATTCTGACTAGTTTTTAGGAATAATTTATAAAGAAAAGACAAATAGGACTTCTTCGATACAGGTGGATTCCTTGTTTATGATATAGGGAAACTGGCCCAAATACTTAAAAACTCCTGGAAGTTCAATTTGAAATTGGCACCACAGAGTCCTTCTTTTAGGAACCCCTAAAAGTCTTTCAAAACCTCCGAGTTCTCGGACGGGTCGCTTGCAAAGGATCTTAACCCAGTCATAAAAAAAAAAAATAACTTCATCTTTATATAGGAGGTTCTTCCGCCCACCCTAATTTTGTAGCATACTTAATACTTTAAAACGCTCTCAGATTTTCGCCTAGTAAATACCTACATTAGAGTTTTCCAAGCGATTCCTTTTTAGTATTTCCGAATCAGTTTAATCTACTGCCAATTAATTATAACACATTCTTATGACACAAAAAAAAGCCCAGGCACTACTTCCTTAGCTTAGTAAAGACACCGCTACAACTCCTTTAGCCTAAGAATAAGCAAAGCTTTACTTCACTTCAATACCCCACAAACTAAAGGACCCATACTGAGATCTAACTCTCTAACCTCGAAAATTCTATAAAGAGTTTCCTACAGAAAGAGGAGCAACTCTGGAATTACAAAACTCTGAGAAAAGTAATAGAACTAAAAGTCAAAGTGAAGTTGATAATAAAAAAGAAGTATCTAATAGCTCCGGGATTTTTAACCTAATACTTTTTTTAATAATTACTACGCTGGAAAAGAGACCCCATATACTTTTGAAAGGAACACTCTTCTATATCCTATAGTTAGTAGCAACTAGGTCTCTCTCTTTTTAAACTTACCAATAAGACAGGGCAGTATAACTAAGCAAGTACAGAGTACCCAAATTTGAAAAGGATTAAGGATTTTTTTAAGGGGGTTTCTTTTTTATTGCCTTATGATACTCATATTGCTAGTATTCCAACCTCTTCGTTAATATTTACAATGCCAAGTTTTAGTATCTAAAGTAACATAAAAAGAAACCTAGTTTAAAGTTGAATCTCTAATCTAATATTAATATGCTAGGGGGAGCCTTGAATAACATACCGCGACATAGTCTGAATCCCTAACTTCCCGTTTATCGCAAAACTTAAAGGAGCAATTAGTTGCAAGAGTCACTTATCTGAGAAATCCTACGAAGCTCACACAATACCCACAAAAAGATGTAACCGGGGGAGACTTTATTACTCGAAGCTACAGCATTTGTGTAATCTATTTATCTTAGTAGGAGAATCCACGAGAACTCTATTTGTGACTACTACGAATTTCTTATGTTATTAAATAGCCTGTCGTCTAGCAGGCCTTAACTTAAAGGGTAATAAAAAAAGCGAACTACTACCTGCAAACCTCGAAAAAATTCTTTTCACTTTTCCTAAACTCAATTTATATTAAACCCAATGTGACCCTTTCCTTATATTTTTAGTAACTCCAAATATTCTGATATAGGATACATTAAAGCTTCGGTAACTTAAAGGTTTCCGTACTCATATTAAGTTAAGAGATCTCTTAAGTGTCTTAAACAGGATTGCCGGGTCTTGTTAAAAGTAGCTTTTATAGAAGGGGTCACCCCGGTAAAAGTCTTTTTCGGAAGGTAGTATAACAAAGTGAAGTCCCTCACTAAGTACTGCAGAAAGTAATACTTTTAATAAGGATTTCTTGATTTGAACCCTCGACACCCCTGTAGTAAACTGAACTGACAAGCCTTTTAGTTCCTTAGAGTCTTAAAGAAGCTTGTAATAAACTATTCTTAACTATAGACTCTATCTAAGTGATTTTTGTTAATGCTTTCAAAGACAGCTTTAATTCACTATGCCTATTTTATAGATTTGTAGAGTCGATATGTGTAAATCTCAGTGAACGAGGCGCCTCTAACAAAGTTTTCTTCAAAATGAAACGAAAAAGGCCTTTATTTCCGTTATTTCTTATCGAAAAAGAGGATAGAGAAATGATCCCTAATCAGTAAATCCTTCTACCCAACTGTAGCGAAGCGGAGGGCGGGAAATGCAAGTAGTATATTAGATAGTACACGATACACTAGGACCAACAAGCGCAAAAGCATACACTCTCACTCTCACTTTAACTGGCAAAACAGGAAAACTGTTTAGCTTTAACTCCCAAATCTTGAGTTTTTTTTGTAAATACAAGAACAATAACCTTTGCCGGCGTAGTCAGTTACTGGTTTAGCTCGTTTCCATTATTTTTCGTGAGAGCCCTCTAATCTAAGCTCATAAGCTGTATCTATCTTAAACTAACTCAATGGTATAAGGAATACTCAGACTCTCCTTTCTTTAGTTTCTTTATCTTAAACTAAACTCCTTTATTCAATTCAAGGACATGATGCTTAAGAATACAAAAGCCGCACAGAACACTGAAATTTCTTTAATTTACACTTTTACACTCCAGTACCTGGAACTCATTTTCTTTCTTAGTAAACTCCTTTAGTCTTGACCCGAATACAAGACCAAAACCCTGAAACTAAAGAACTCCGTTTATTAAAATTCCTATAATTTAGTTATCCCTTACAGAAACCGCGATTAAGATTAAATTAAGGAAGTCTTTATTATCTATTAGCTGCATAGCTCGGCCTAAACAATAACAAAAACTGATTGCCAGTATACATTAAAACCTGAATTAGTGCACCTCTTTACTTTATTTCCTATATCGTTACGCCTATAGAGAAATCCCAGCACCAACAGGACAAACTTAGACTGAAAACTGGACTCGTTTGGCTTTGGCTTTAAGCATACAAACTTAAGAAATACCCGGTTCTAGAACAAACAACCAGAACTTAAAAAAAACTCTGTACTTGAAAAGACTTGACCTAAAAAGACTCTATAAGTAAGGAATAACTAAGCAGTGCCCAAATTACGACCTCGAATGTTCTGTATACTTACTCTGTAAAGAAAGTTTGTGTTTGTACATTAACTTAGCTCATAAAGTGTTTGTTGGATTTCCCATATTTAGTTAAGAATTACGGACCTTTAGATTTAGAAAAGGAAAGCCTCTTTAACTTTTCTACTGCGTGCGCTTTAGTAAATCCTTATATTCTTTATCTCTATCCAACGGAATCCTAAAAGCAAAGCATGACATCAACAACTTATAAACCTTATACTTTGGGATCCTACTTAAAAGCTGGACATATGAAAACCCCTTCAGAAAACTTTGTAGGCTTACGACCAGAAACAAATAAGGATACCAAGGCTACAATTCCTATCGTTTATAGTTACAGGTCTTTCATTTTCTTCTACTTAATATATCCAGGAATTTCTAAGATTAAGAATGAATACAGGACTTTCCTAAAACAAATAGCTGCTTGCAAAAGAATACAATCTTGTGAACTCAACTCCTTCCTAAAAAAAGAGTTACTAATATCATATCAGGAACTTCTAACATTCAGAATTATGAGCCTAAGTGAATTCCTATAGTTTAGAAAACTCTTCTAGTCTAAAAAACTAGGTTTAGGAATCTCATCTCAAAAAGTCAAATAGGAAAGAAATAGAATATGTACCTTGCAATACAAAACCCAAAGACCAAAGAAGGCATTTTCTTAGAAGCAATTCCTTTACCGGTTCAGGAAGTTGGTACTGCAACAAGTAAGAGTTAGAGTTGGGTAGGATTCTAGAGTCAAACTCCCACTAAAAGGACTGGTTCGGGCTAGACTAGAGTTAGGTTCTCAAGAGGAAAAGAAAACAAGTGGGTACAGGTTCCACAAATAAGAAGAGAGGTTTTCTATCTAATTAGGAAGATAGAATCTATGTTATCCACAGCCAAGACAAAGAGCTTGCAAAGGCTTTTCCTCATGACAACAACAAAATTCATAGCAACAATTATATGTTCCGAAGTCGCGCTTCCCTCGCCTTTAGCTGTTAACTTACTTAACTGAATCGGAATAAAGCACTTAAAGAAGTATACAACAAAGTCAAGACTTACAAGAACTACTGTCAAAGCTAAGAGAAGATTCCTCTGAATCAGGTTCAAGTTAAAGGAATACTAATGCTTACAACAAAACAAAGAAGTACTCTTTCTAAACACCAGTTACTGTAGAACTCTTAAGGATGGAATGTACTAAACTACAGGAACTCCTTGCTTAGATTAGAATATCACAGGCTTAGATAGAGATATCGGAATCAAGCTCTCTAACTAAGAAGATCTTAACTTAAATAAAAGGAAGGGTATATCCGGTCTAAGGAAATAAGCACGCACTTCGTACCTAGAATTCGAGGTTCAATAAGTATCAGGTTTATCTAATACAATTCCTATAGTTTAAGTTAGGAACTTTTTTAAGATTAAGAATTCTTAAGATATAGAATTATGACTCTCTAACTAAAGGTGAAATACACAGATTAGGAATCTAGGGTAGGTTTATCCCAGGAATCTAAAAGACCTAAATTCCGAAAGAGCTACAATTCTGAGAATTCCTAGGAATACCAATAAATCTAATATACAATTAGGAAGAAAGACTAAGAAAACAAGGCAATGCGTCAGTATTGTTTACTGTAGAGACTCGAAAATGAAAAAATATGTTTCATATACTGCAAAAAAACCTTAAATTGTTAGGGAATAAGAGAATTGAAACTTTAGTAAAGAATTTCCGCTAAATGTGAAGCCAAGTTAAAATCTGTGTTTTTTCTTTATTGATGTTCTTACTCCCCCTGGTTTTGGTGCCCGGTCCCTGACAAGGAAATAAATGTAAGGATATCAAGGAGTTTCTCTGTTCTGTACTGTTTACTTATTCTGGATGAAAGTATATAGAGCTAAAGTGAGGGCTTTTCGGGGTATTCAAATTCTTAAGTGAGGCAAGCTTGCTTGTTAGTTTAAAGTGATATAAGTGTTCAAAAGAGTACTTAGTAGGGGAGTTCGGGATTCTGTGTCAATAGAAATAAAGAAGAAATTCCTAAGCGTAATAGATAAAGCTCCAGGGCTTTCGTCCATAATTTAAGTATAGGCAATCAAAAAGGTTTCCGAGTCAAATGTACCAAAACACCTTACCTTAATTTAATAAGAGGTACCCGAACTCCGGATAAAAAAGGCATTATAGCTAGTAACTTTGGTTAGTATTTCTATTTAGTCTTTCGTGAAAGCTTGAAAGTGTTTACTGATGAATAAGGGAAGCATCTTTCTGTACTAATGGGATTTCCTTTATCCTTGAACTTCTTTTATAAAGGTAGGTCCGTAGTTGTTTTAACAAATGGAAGTCAGGTTTTCTGGTCTTTTAAGAGTTTTGAAGGTTTAAAGCAAAGGGATAGTTCCTAAGACAATTGGAGAAGAGAAGTTATTCAAGTTTTCTAGTTAAGAGTTTTCTTTTTTTGTTTAAAGGCAGGCATTCAAAGAACGAAGTAATATAATAGTTGTGGGCTACCGCGCCTTTACCTTAGTCTTTCCTGAAAGTGTTTACTATAACAGGATTTTGTTCTCATGGTCTTTCGAGCGCAAGGCTTTAGCAAATAAAGGAATAAATTCTAATAGGTAATGTACCCACAAACTTATCTGAGCTCCTAAACTAGCGATAAAATTGACATTCTGGATATTTATAGAATTCCAGTTCCATATAATGATGACTTTAAAAGCTAAGAATATCTTTTCCTGCGCAGGTCCCAGGTAGAATCTTAAAGTACAAGTTTTGACTAAACGGGGATAGGTTAATCTAGGAAATAAAGATTTTAAGGAATTAAAAAAGTAAGGCTTTTTTTTGTGTTCCCATTCTTTGTTTCAAGGTTTCCTGTATTGAGAAGTCATAGAGCTTCTAGTTAGAAAGATAGTAGAAACTTGGGTTTTTAGTGCAACTTTTCCCGAAACTATACTTGCTTGTAAAAGGGCCTCTCTAGTAAAGCAGTAACCTCTAAGAAAATACCTGACAAGAAGAAAGTTTTTTTTATTACCTATCAAACTCCGAAAGTCGGACTCTTAATCTTCTTTTTTTACAGGTTTGCCTTGTCTTAGGGAACTTACCGGGGAAATAACTCTTACCTTATTTAGATCTGCAAGCTGTTTCGAACCTACGACATTACTAACATCTGAGCTTTCATCTGTCCTATTAAGTAATCAGGAACCCACTATCCTTTTTCTTTTTCTATTTATCTTATCTAAACGATTCTAAAAAAAAGACTTTTAATGACTATGACTACTACTGAAAACAGAACTTCTACACCTTTTGTATTGCTCTACGAGTCCCTTTCTATTTTGGTGTTACGTTACTAAAGTTCATAAAAAATTTCATATTCTAGAGAAACAAACTACAAACTACCTTGCTTATCACTTTTAGGTATCCTGTAAAGGTTGGTGTTCAAGGCTTTTAAGAATCTTCCTAATTCATTAAAAATTCCTTTAACTTTCTCTAGCTCTACTGTAACTAGAACCCAAGCTTACTAAGATGTCCTACTGCTGCTTTGAGAATTCTCTTATACTTTACTAAACTAAGGTAAGGCTTTGATTTGAGATTCGAAAAGGGGCTCCCCTCCCCTTTTTAGTTTATAGACCTTATTTTATTCCTTTCTATTCCTAGGGTGCTCCTGTTTAAACTTAAATTAGATATTCCCTTAGATTCCTTCTTTCTCTAGATTTAACAAATAGGGCGCTGCTTTAGCTACTGGATTCCTTTTGCAAGCTGTTTAAGATATAACAGCAGTAAAACGTGGATTCTCTTTATTGAATTTTTTGAAAAAATGTCTAAGGAATAAGAAGGACTTACCATAAATTTGTATAAGAAATCCTTCAATAGAAGGACGATATCCAGTACTAACTAAAATTCTATAAAGTAACAGAAGTTGGGCAAGAACAAGGGCAATAATTCAAAAGTACTGGGCAGGCTTTAAAGGGTTGGTTTATAAATAATGAATAGACGGACTTTCAGTTGACTTATTATATCTCCCTAAAGTACCATCTTATCCAGTAGTTGCTAACAAGGTCTTTTTTTGGGCTTGCACTGACAGAGATCTTCCCTTGGACAACTTACAAGCAACACCGGATCGACTTCCTAGTGTACCAACAGTGTCTACATCCTTGACCTATATTGACCAACCCTCAACAGCAGATTTGTGCCTTTCCTATTTTTCATTATAGTAGTATTGACTGTGTGTTTCATTTTCCTCTACCTTTTCTTTTATTTTACTTTACAAGTTAGAAGTTCTGTAAAGTAAATCAGGGTAGTAATTAAAATCTAAATATTTTGCCGTTGATTAAAAAAAACCTCCAGTTTTCTATAAAAAAGTTATATTATCCGTTCCCCTCACTAAGGAAAGGAGGACTCTCGACTAAATGAAAATACTAGCTCAAAAGTAAAGAATCTCTTTTTAGGCCTCTTTAGATTACCTCAACCCTAGTGAAATGAGTTAAGAAACTTCTCCCAAGATCTTCTCTACTTTACAGTCCCCAGATACTACAAAGACAGCAGAACAAGAGTCTACTCCTTAACCTACTTCTTCTTAGGTATTATGCCTGTCTAAGTCTTTGTACCACTCTTCGCTTTTGTACCTTGTCCTGTTAGAGATAAAAGGAGTTAATTCCTTTCTTATTTTTCATTTCAATTAGACACCTATACGTCACCTTATAATTAATTCCGCAGAAACTTGTATTGTAGGCTAGAGACGCCCTTTGAACATGAACATATTATTTGAAGCTATTCCTATTTAAGCGATAGAATACATACGAACTGCTACCCCAGAGCAAACTAAGCTAGATATTTTACCCGAAATTGAGATCAAATCAGACTTGAAACTCTGTAGCTTTGAATTCTTGTACCTTGGGATCCTAAAAGATATGCATGAAAGTCTTGTATGGTATGTAAGCCTTGACTTAATCAGAGTGTAGCTAGAAAAGAAAAGAAAAGGGGGCCCTGTATATGAGCCCCTTAGGTCGTTTGTCCACCAAAAAACCGTCAAAGTTAAAAAATAAAGTACGAGTACACGCTTACAATATATTAACACATTTATTTTAAGGCTTTTTTTTTATTACTAAGGCATAAACCCGGAATCCCACAGAGAAAGATACCTCTTTCATTTCACATAAGCTACAAATCACTCAAAGGGTATCCTACTCCCTTGCCTGGGAATCCTCTAAATACGCTTTATTATCCCACAACAATCCAACTATGAAATAGTAAACCAGGTCTTACACTTGATAATGTAAATTTTACTTAGACTCCGTAACCGAGGAAATCCCGAGTATTCAGAGCATTAGTCAACACATTCTTTTGCTGGGGCTACTAGTTAACAACCGGTTTGAAAATAAGTTAAGTTACCCTCTCTATTTAGATACCGATTTGTACTACATACTTTCTTTGTAACCCGTTCCGGTAGATTATCTGAGAAAAAACAGTTTTTTAATTTAATTGGGAACTCTTTACTTACCAATTCGGTATCTTACCCCTTCTTTTGGGCTATACCAATCCTCATGATACCTCTTTGTCCTGCTCCACTAATCGTACAGAATTTTATTGTCAATCAAAACCCAAGAAAAAAAGACTATAAAAGCTTCCCCTTTGTTAACTTTCAGGGCCCGGAAACTGGGAATATCGGATTTAGAACTTCCTAAATACAGAACTCTATAACAAGTACCTTGTTGAGTATAAGAGGAGTTGAACATATCTATATGGCCGGGATACCCTTTTATAAAGATATTTATCCAAAATTTGTTGGAGTTAGACTAAGAGAGTTCTTCACTGCGCATATAAACTCCCTACTTGCTTCACATTTTTTTCAGGGAACACAAGACTAAGACTTTCTATACTAATGAGAAACTAAAGCGCTCAGGTCTAAAGAATCGACTGAATAGATACAGCCCATCTACAAGGGAAGTGGTAGCCGCCACCCATGTTTTGGGAATTTTTGTTCTTCATCTTAAGTTAAGAAGCTGTATACTAAAAAAAACCTAAATAAAATGAGCCAGCCGGGTTTCTTCCGGATTCTTATATACTACAGGAAAGGGATAAAGTCTAATAGCACTAGGTTATTGTATAGATATCTACAGTACTTAACAAATATTCTTGTACACAAGTGAATCTCAAGTTCTAAAAAAAATCATTAAGTTGACAACAAACAGGATACCCTAGATTTATGCGATTTGAACCTTTACATGTTAATTCCATGAACCAGCGCTTTACCACTTCCAAAATACTAAATAAATAGAATTGCTCACTACTAAAGTAAAGTAAACGACATTGCAAAGAGGAGAATATACAAGACGAGCTCAATCTAACTTTATATAAGTTATTAAGGTTATACAAGGTCTAACTTTACTTTAAAAAAGCTTTACTTTAAAACTTAATTTGTTACGGGTTTTTTGTGAAATAATATAGAATTAAGGAGACTTATAAGACGAGGCTAAATCCAAGGAGTACAAGCGCCTAAGTAAAGGACTTCCCGCAAGCTATTTAGTAGAGTAGAGGCTTTGCTAATGAATTACCATAAACCAAAAAGACTTCATTTAATATAAGTAAGGCATTTAATGTTGGGTTTTGTCAGCTATTAAACAAAACACAGAATCTTTTCAACTACTAAACTGGAACTCATTTTAAGTCTTTAAGTTAGACTCCTTTACCATCTATGTCATTAGTCTATCATCAAGTACTTCATTTATAAGCCGGCAATACAGATATATCGGATAAGCACTTCCCCGAGAATAGATCTCCCTTTAAGACTTCCTTCCAAAGACAGAAACCAAAACCAAGAATTATCTGTTATGAATTGAATTATCCTCTGCTTGCTTTACCAAAAAGAAATAAATAGAGTTTCTAAATACTGCAAAGGAATACTGATTCAATACAATAATACCAAAGTTACTCGCTAGAATCCTCATCTTTCGGGTAACTCTTAAGGTGTTGTACATTTCAATTTAACTACTAATTTTACCCGGTTACCCTGGATTTTCTATGCCTTATTTGCTAAAGCCTTGCTCAGATGATCAGATCGGAATACCAAAGGACAAGGGAATTGGCAACTCCTTTTCAGGGAAGGGAAGAGTAAGTCAATACTTTGAAATTCTAAGGATAAACCATTAACACAGACCTGACTAAATAAAGCAAGCAAACAAACTTAACGAACTATCCATATCTATCCAGAATATATCCTTTACAGTTATAAAATAGGTACTCTGTTGTAAAGTGTTTTGTACATAAAATAAAGCCTTTTGCTTTGAATTTCCTACTTTTATTATAGACCTTGGAACTCCTATCCTATATTGCCAGTTCAGGTACCTTGTATGTACAGAAAACATGATATTTCCTATATTTCATTCACCTTAAGGTTAAGGTCCCCGGAACTTTTACTATCATGAAAGCAAATCCCTTAACACCCTTTTAAATAACTACTAATTTCATTGGGTTTTGCACTAAAAAGCTACTCAGTAGAACCCCAATCCAAGTACACTAATAACGAATTCAAGGCTTTTTTTTTGGAGTCAATACAATATTTCCTATATAGTTTTGAATTGCTTATCTTTGTACTTGGCTTTCTATTCTAAAGGAGTTAATTCCTAGTTGTTTAGGCATTTTATAGTTCTATATATGGGTAATAGACTGTAATATAATAGAGTGTAGAGTTATAGTGGTTGTATTTTAGGAGTTACGGAATTAGTATTTAAGAGACTCGTGTTAACGGGGAATGCTGAAAAAAAAAGTTATAGTATGTGCGAATTAAGCGCTTGAGAAAAAGTTTTTGGGGGGTAGGTTGGTTTTCCTGAGTCAAATCTTTTAACAATTCTAGGATCTTTGATTCTAAATAAATAATAGGATCGGCTTTAACTCGGTAGGTTTTTAGAAAGCTTAAGAAGTTAAATACATCAAATAACGCAAGAGCCGGGGCACGCTCCTATGTCAGTATAATATTAATATAAGACAAGAATTTCGTGCTTAAAAACTATAACATCTAAAAACGAAATCTACAGGTCAATCTTACCAAGCATAGAGCCCCTCCTGTCTCTGCTTAGGGAAAGTTTCCCTTAAGAGGGGGGCATACAAGCTTTAGCTTTTTGGTACAGCTCTTTATTAGATTAGTCAGAGTGTGTACCTTTAGCTTTGGTCTTTCAAGTGACTTATTTGGCAGACTTAGATGGAGATAGAGATTCAGTTATTTCCTTTACTTTTTTTGAAAGTGTACTTCACTTCATTAGAGTTAGAATGCTAACTTTGGCCCTAGATATTCACCTTCCATCGACAGGTAGAGGGTGCTTTCAAAGAAGTGATTATGAGTTCGGTTGAGGACTTTCAACTGCATGGTAGATAGTGTATTTAAGTTGGCTTAGGACTTTCACAGTTATATTCATCCTACTTTTTTCATTTCTTTCAAGTCGCTCTACAAGGAAAAGGGCACTCATAAACTTTTGTAGCTATATCTGGCTTGGCAATTAAAGTTCCTTTTGAGATGATAATAAGAATTAAAGGAAGAGTCGACGTTTTGATACTAGATTTATAGCTGTATTAAGCACAAGTTACGTGGATACTATCCGTTTTACATCTAACTTTTCTTGCTAAGATAAGATGGTCTTATATATTTTTTTTAAGTTCGCTATCTTTTTTATATTTAGATTCTACCCCAATCCTCCTCTCATTAAATGAAAAGTTTTGTAGCTATTTATGAAATAAAATGACCCCTAAGTCTTTCATATTGCTTGTAACGCAAATGGACCTTGTCAGCCTTTATATAAGAGAATCCCCCCCGTTTCTATTTATAGCTGAGCTAGATTAGGATTCCTTGTGGGTCTTTTTACTTTCTTTATAAAAAGGATCTAAGTTGAAACCAGTGAACAAGCATTTTTCTTTCCTTATAGAGCACTCTTTGCACCAGTTGAAAATCTAAAAGAGCAGGTCTAAAAGGCCTAAAAAAACTTTAGCGTTATACTATCATTTAGAGAGAAGGATTTAGGAAAACCCGCAAGGACTGCAAAAAGCTAAGGGTAAGACATAGTCAAGAAATTTCTACATAAGGCTCCAAAACACCTTTCAATTTCAAGAAAAATGAAAGGGTAGGGGGGGATCCAAACTTAAAATATGAGTTTCCCAAACTTCGTAAAAATTCCACAGAAAATGGAGGGTCTCCTCGTGATAAATCTAAAAAAGTACCCGCTTTGGCTATTATCCAATAAGACTTAATTTACGACAAATCTTTTTAGGAATTCTTAAATACCCTGAATTCCGACTCGCACTATATATAGAATATTCATTCTTTTTATAACAAGGGAAGCTGGGTGCAATCCTTCATCCAGATCTATGGAATGGAGGAGTTTTGTACGTTTCACGACGATAGGACGGACATATCTCTAGAACTTATCATTTTATAACTAGGTTTATACAGAGCAGCTGTAGCAGTTTTTGAAGACAAATAATGGAAAAGAAGTGGGGGAAACACTTTGTTTAGATTCTTCTTAGCAGATAGACCAGAGATACCTGCATTATGAGTTTTAGCTGCTATACCCTATATCCATCCTGATAGCTACCTTATTCTGTAAACCTATCTTATGCAGTATTTCTATCCCATTCATAGCTTCGTTTGTCTTATTGTTATGAGCAATCAATACCAGTCTTCTTTAATTTAAAACATATACCCGGATTCCCATCCCAGCCCAGCCTTATTAGTCATCTATATTAGAATTGTATTAGATAGTCAGTATACATAGTCTTGTTCTGGTTAGTTTATAGGTATATTGTATTAAGGAGAATTCCTCTTACCTTCCCATGTGTTTATCGAAAGAAAAGGAGGGTACAAAACCTTATAAGTAGAAAATCGTACCTTCTATTATAATGTAGTTTAAAGAGTTTAAGCAATTTCAAGTTAAGTGAAAGAAGTTCTGTTTTCTGGTTGGCGAATGTAAGTCGGGTATACTTAGTAAACTCTATTAGGGATTAACCTCCGTCTAGCTGCAACAGGTACTACTTCTCTGGCTTCCTCTCTTACTGCTCGGACTGATACTGGCTATTGGCAGGTGCTATCCTTAAAGACCTAAGAAGGCATAAGTTATAAAGAGTTGTTGGGTACTATGTGCGTGGTGGGTACTCTCAAGTATATACTATAATGACCTAACCTCGTAAACTCCCTAGTTTACTCGGTAAGATTGATTCCTTCCTAGACTCTTAGGGAGTACCCCCTCCTCAACGATAAAGCATAAGCAATGTTCCTTAACAATAATCATAATCCATTGTTATTATCAATTCTCATTCATTATAGACTGATAATTAAGTATAGGCTCGTCTAAAAAGAAAGAGAATACAAAAATCCCACATCAAGAAAAAGTCTCTAGAGCTAGAGTAAGCTCTAAATGACAGGCTAGAAGCTGCTCCGCAAGACCCAAGGCAAATACCTAAGCAATAAAGTCAATCTCGAGGTCAATCCCTGACTTGAGATGAGAATAGCAGACCCTGTCTCAGGTGGTGCTAGTGAGTACAGTCAATGGTCAATAGAAGGATTTAGGTATGAATATATAGCAAGAATGGAAACTGATGAATCATTCTGAAACCTTTCACTCTTGAATACTAAGACTCATAACATACATCCCTCGGCTATTCGCTTATCTTAGTCAGATACCTATACTCTTAACCGCTGTCGAAAGATCTCTAGCATGCCTATGAAACTTCTTCCCTTGTCAATCGAATCTATAATATCAACTCGATAGCTAAGACAAGAGTATAGTTTAGGATGAAAGAAAGAAAGAGCATAAGAATCTCATTTATTACAGTAGACTCCTTTACTGTCCATTATAGATCGGACTCTCTAGAATCAAGTACTTCTCATAGCAGGTTTCAAGGAAGGGATTACGAGTTAGGCTGAAAGAACAAGCTTGCTATAAAGGTTCCAGAGTATTCTAGTTACATCCAAAGAAGAGATTCTATAAGTTCTTTAAGATTTAGAGTTCGGTTCAGTATTAAATTAAGGTCAGTGGATCACGAAACCAGTTCTCAACAATAGCAACACCGACATAACCTAGCTAGTGTACCAACTTTCACTCAGATAGACCTTATTCCGATTAGCAGCATAAGCAACACTGACTAGCACCTCCATCTCTTACTGGCTGGCACTGATACTGACAGCTCCTAGTCAACCTTCATTCACCGATAGCACCAACTCTCACTAACACCTAACAACAGTTCCATCGACAAGCACAGGAAAGACATTAGCAGCTAGAGAATCAGATAGACATTCTTACCAATCAACTGGCTAAGCAAAGAATGAAATGAATACACTGAACTTTCAACAGCTTACAAGGACAGAGATCTTGAACTTCCATCAGCTCCATGCTAGCAAGAAAATTCTTGTATCTATAGTAAATAAACCAATGGTCTTCCACTTAATTCTATTGAGATGAGGAATTAATAATTTGAGGGGCTCCAAGAAAAAATGGATGTATAGCAAGTCGATCAATTCTAAGTGCTACTCCTTACAAAGAAATCGAATCTATTTATTCTATATTACAGTATTTAATGAGCTTGGTATCCTTTCCAACAGTTAGATAGATGTAGATCGGAAAGACCTATCGTGTTCTTATTATAGATTTCCGGAAGAAAAAGAGCATTAAGAAGAGAAGCTAATTTATGCCTTAAAATCCACGTTTTAGAGGTCAGATAGATTATTCTTAATCATTAGCCTAAATCGAATTTATTATATTATATAAAGTGGTACCATAGAATTTCTTTTCAATTCTATTTAAAACATAAACTTTTCATTGATTTGAGTTCTAATTCCTTAACGGTTTCAATCTACAAGGGCAAAGAGTCCCTAGCTTTTAGGTAAGCTGGTACTTCACTTCCGAGCTATCTTTCCTTGGTAATCAGCCTTCACTAACCAAGCGCATTGGCACAAAACGGGTCTTTCTCGATGACCTAAAAGAGACGGTTTGTGATGGTACTTAAAATTTGTAGTTTGAACGAGGTCTAATTACCATACTTAGTCTTGGTTCGAGGTTCCTTATTATTTGAGGACCTTATCCGATAGAGGCTTCATTCTTGGGTGCTTTATCATGATGGGATTGGGATCCGCGGTTACTGTTGCTCCGGTTAAAGGAGTCTAATGACATTGACAGTAAAGCAATTCTATTAATTGTCTTTGCTTTTACAGTTGTTCTTGTAAAGCCAGTTCTTATTCTTAGGAACCCACAACTAACTCTAACCCACTAAAGTAATAGAAATTCCTCCTAGCTAAACACGAGTAAAGCCCCTTCTAAGCGCGCTCTATGAAAGAGTCAAAAAAGTACAAATTGACTGCTGGAAAAGCCTCAGGCTTCAAAACTTATAAATAAAAACAGATTGAAAGACTATCCCACTCATCAAAACTGCTGCTTTGCCTAAAATATCTTGACCTCTTGACTTTAGTGGAAAAAAACCCAAGGATACTGCCAAAACAGAATTCTAAATTCTAAAAGCAATCCCTTAATTCAAAAAACTATAGAAAACTGGAATAACTTCTCCAATAAGCAATTGTCTTAGGAGCTAAACTAAAGAAAGAAAGAATACCTACGATAGAGATGTTCTCTTCTTGATAGGATTCTTATTGTAACTTGTAACTATAGTATTCCTTTGTTATTGTATAGTATAGATTTAGTAATCTATAGTTGTTAAATTCCTCTTACTCGTTACGGAGGATAGAGCCTTTAGGAAAGTCTTGAATACATCTCTATTACTGAGTAACCATCCTTTGTTTACGAGGTTTAGGTCATTGTGATACTGTATTGAATATATCTGACTACACATTATGACCAGAAAGAAAAAACTGGCTCTAAAAAACTCTAGAAATGCCTCAGCTTCAACTTGTAATTGTGACTTCCCCGACTCTTACCTTTAAAGGGTTAAATACCGTAAATACCCAGAACCTGAATTTCTTATTTCCTATATATAACTAAAACTTTAGAACTAGACTTGCACCCGGATTTCATAGCTGCTTGCTTACTTATAGACCCTTATTTATAGGATTCTCCCTATAGCTAGACTCTTATTAGCTGTGTATCTTAGTGCTGCCTGTCTTATAAAACCGTAGCTGTAGCTATTTGTACTTAATTGTAAAATAAAAACCTTGTTATGAAACTTAAAAATACCAAGAAAGCCTCGAAACCCTACTATATTGTATTGTTTAGGAATTCCATATCTTTGTCCTCTAAAAAGCAAAATAGATACAGGTACCCGGAGAACATAGAGCCTGCCCGGCAATGAACTAAAACTGCCTAGACAGACCGGAAAGCTCTCACTAAATAAGTGATAATACCGGACACAGACGGAACACCATACACTTTTAAGACCAGAAAAAAAACTTTTACTTGACGGACTTTTTTTATACAGAAAAGGCTTTACTCTAGCTAAAATATTCGTTATAAAATCTTATATGGAACTAGAGACTCTCTACAAATGTATTTACGCCTGGTTCTCCGCGGTAATACATAAAGTCCGTTAAAGCATGGTTATAGCCAAAGCTCCTTGTGGATAGGACTCAAGAATTAAGCAAAAATCGAGTTTCTATCTATCTGTCCCTTCGCGGAGTAGTTCTGTAATGGTATTTTATCAACTATCTATAAATCTGCAAAATACCGGCTAAAATAAAATTAGCTAATAGGGCCTTGATTTGCTTAGTATTTCTTTTCTATTAGTGTTTTTTCCAAAGTAGGTCAAATAGGGTCTTCTAAAAAAAAATCCATTAAGGTTGCCCCTGAACATGGGTACTTTGTATTCCTTTGACAATAATCAATTTATAAAGTATAATATCTTTTTTCTTTTATCATATCAGTAAAAATAGAAAAAGTAAGCTCATGTAAACTAAACGAGTTCAAAGAGCTACCCGAGAGCTTAGCTATATTAGAATCCTCACAGAATTACGCAAAAAAATTTAAGGATTCCATTATATTACAACAAGTATAGAAGTCTTTCCTACCTAGTTGTAGAAAAAACTCTTTCAAAACAAGCCTTTGTTTGTTTCACATTCAACTAAGCCGCAATTCAATGGAGTACTAGTCTTATATGAATATGAAAAATCTTCTAGCTAGATTTCACTTTAATAATCAATCTAATATTAAGAACTATGTATTCCGTACAAATCCGGTTGCCTTTAGGATCTACAGAGTACTATGTTTATGCTAATTCACTGAGGTGTCTTGTGCTTTCCGCCGGCTCTTTAGCTGCGATAATTGTAACCTTAGTTTTAAGAACAAAATATTGACTTTAAAATGAAAAAACAAAGGGAAAGCCGAGATCCTGATAGAATCCTAGCTCGTATTTCCCCAAAACACCTGTATTAAGCTAAACCCGAGGGAAAAAGCCCCAGAGTAAAACCAACTTTGAGTTATGGGTAGGCATTTCAGAGAGTACACTAAGTGAAGTTTCTATATTCCTTATGATTCTGCCCGTGTTCGGATTATCCGGATAATGGTGCCTTTAGTCCTTTGCAACCGAAATACCAATCCTTGTTTAGTTCCTTACCTTATTCTTACCATCAATTCAGGTTCCGATTAAAGAAAGAGCTCCAGTTCAAAGTGATTCAAAGGAAAAATTCTATTGTGCAAAGTGTCTTGTTCTATTATGTTTGAGAGTTTCCTAGCTTTATTTGGATTCAGGTTAAGTTCATCCATTCTTCGCTAGCTTAGTTAGGATTTCCTTAGTTGGAGTGATCTTAGGGATCTAAGGCAGAGGTGGTATTTAAGTTGGGTCAGGAGCATAAGAAGAGGATACCCATGTTAGCTAGAGAGTCATTCCCTTGGTTGAATTCTCTATTCTCAGTAGATACTCCTCTCCTTAGCTAGCAACACCTTCTTTAGGAATGCCTAATCTGTTTTCCTACGGTTCATATCATATATTATCTCATCCTAAGCATTCACCGACAAGACCTCCACTCCACAAGTACATTAGGAAAATGCTTACTAAGTTTCCTCCGGTTTCATTTAATAGTAGTTATTCATAATACCTTGACAAGAGAATCTGTTTATGTTATTATGTATTACCTTCTTAGTTAGAACATGTAGTAATTATAGAGAACAAAGAGAGTACTTTGTTTGGTATTGACTTTCATTTCCGGGTTTTCCTTTCAAAGTAGATGTAATTCGAGCTCTACCTAGAATAAATACCTCTCTTTAGCGATACCAGTCTAAAGAAAGCCTTCTTATCCGCTAGAGTACTCTTTCTTAGGAAAGGTCTAGGTTTTTCTGCTGGAATACTCTGTACCAGTATCGTCTTTCTTATTAGTTTCTGCACCTTGTTTGTTACTCTCACCCATAACCAGCATTCCCGGATCTTAAGCATTCCCACCCTTTTTTCTTTATTAAGGTTCCTTGTCTGCTTATATTGCATACATTTTACTTGTCTATAATTCAAGAAAGAGGGGCTCCCTTGCGTTTACTTCTACTTCATTTTGGTTTGTCTATTGCACTCATTTGATTAGCTAGGATTAGATAGAAGAAGTTCTAGTCCTGTTATCTAACGCAGGGTTTCAATTTGTGTTATTATTAGGAGATTGCACTACAACAGGAAGGTTTACACATTTGAAGTCGAAAATCCTTATTTTTACACTTTTGTTTGCGGCCAAGCTCTACTAACTCTAGTCTTGAGTATACGGAAGGTTTCCCTTTTAACAAACAGTGCATTAAAACTTGTCTTTTGTAGAAATTGATTCTAGGGGACTTGGGTAATTTCTTTTATATAAATCTGGTAAAAATAGGAGTCCCTTGCTTTGAATTATGCTTAAAAGTTACTGTTCTTAATCAAAGCAAAGGAGATACAATTTTTCTTATGAATACTAGTCAGCTCCGCAATTAAACTGTGGTACTGTATTAAGATACAGTAACTAGGTTAGATGCCTTGTAAAAATGAGAATTCTTATAAAAAGAAATAAGTACTGCTCGTAAAATACCCTAGAAAAAACTTGAGTTAAAGAATAGATTCGTTTTGGAAAAACAAGTTGAGAAAAGCTTTGAAATGAGGTCAAGATAGCGCTACCCCTGTGTTTATCTGTATATTCCCGACTAATTAGTCTCACATAAGTCTTAAATTTTAAAAACTGTTAAGTAAATACTACCAAAATACAGGATTCTGTTGTTTTGCAAGGACTAATCCGATAAACTGGAGTTGGAAACCTGTAACTAACAAAGGTGTCAAACCTGTTCTAATTGTTCTTGGAATGCGATACAATCCTATTTAGCCAGGACTCATAGAAGATCTTTCTTGTCTTAGCTAGCTTTAGCCTGGTTTCATTAAGACATTGTTAGGATTAAACAGATCTATCAAATTCTCAATACCAGGCAGTCTTAAACAGCAACACCTGCTAAACCTGATAGATCGGAAAGTGAGTCTAAGCTGTATCTATCATAAACATAAAGAAACTCATAAGGAATAACTCAAAGGATAATCTCCTTTAATTGCTTGGCTATCTATTGTATCTATCTAAAACTTAAGTAAGGTTCGCTTCTATTCCTTTAGCAGCAACAGCTTGGCCTAAACACTCCAAAAACAAATAGCTGCTTGCAAAGAATACAAAACCGAAAGTACAGGTTCGAGCTATCACAGGGATTGGACTCCCTTAAGAAGAACTTCACCGCCAGGGCGTATGCCTACTCTGATTGCACCTACACTTGCTTCACCAGTTTGACCTTTATAAAGAAGGCTTGCTACTGGGAAAGGAGCTATTGTATTCCCTGTCATTTAGGGTTGGTAACCACCTGAAAAGTGTTAGTTAGAGAATTCCGAGGATTTCAGGGTTCTTCCTAGGATTAGTAGGCATAGAAGGTGAGACTAATTAAGATGTTTTTGAAAAAGGTAAGTGTTCCTCAGTTCTAGAATTCAATGAGGGATTACTATTCTATTTCGACTGAGAAGAAAGGATTACTTATAGGTTAAGAAGGTCTTTCTTAGTAGGAATTCAGAGGAGTTCGGTTCTCGGGTTTAGACTGAGGTTGTATTTTAAGTTGGACTTTGATCCTAAGATCCGGATCTTGCATTACAAAGGGATACTGCATTCGGTTTATCTACCTTTACTGTCAATCAAGGAAATACTTAGGACTATACTCTACTCTCAAATTGACAATTTCCAACAGTTCACCCTCTATCAGTACCAACCATTGACAGTACTCACTCATGGGCTAGCTATGAACTTGCGTTAGTGTACTTTCATTTCTTCTTTCACAGGCAGGCTGGTAGGTTAATTAAGGGTAGAGATGATGGATATAAGTAGAGTTTTCAAGTGCTTTCAAAGATAGGGATCCTTAAACAACTGTTGACAAAAAATTCTTGACTTCCTTAACCTAGATTCACAGTCTTAGGCTCGCTTTACCAATAATGCTTAGACTTCAATCTGTTATCCAATTAGTACAGGAAATGTACCGGTTCGGGATAAAGTTGAGCGTTTGGGCATGAGTTCAAAATCGTGTTCAAAGCAGATTTCTAGGAGAAATGAGACTACCCTGTAGAGTTGTATTTTTCTATAGAATTGAAGTTAGTTTTAGTAATCAATCAAAGCTGTAAAACCCCAGGTATTCCTATTCCTATCTTAAAAGTGCATTAAAATAAACCAGCGTACAATCCCAATCCGGGAAGCAAGAGCACGCCTTAATGATAAGAATTCTCGCTTATACTTATAAAAACCTCTTTTCTAATTCTAAAAAGAACTCGTAAATTCTACCAAACTCCCCTTGATTTTATATTGATATTGCAAGCAAATAAGGTAACAAGGGGCGCCCTACGCTTTCAAAATATAGAAAAGGATTCCTTAAAATTAGGTCTGTTAATAAATAACACGAGGAGTGGCGCCTGCTATTAGGGGGTATTTAGGGAATTAATAACCTTAAGTAGATACAAATCTTTTTTATTAGATAAAAAGTAGAATATAAATCCGGAACTTTCAATTTAAGTGCTCTTTTGTCAATATTGACATTTTATGACTTAGGATTTTAAAGGTATACTGTTAATACAGGGTTCTGGGTTTAGCTCTATGGAAGTTTCACTTGATACTAAGTTTTGTATGTAGTACATTAGCCGGGAATCCCTAATTATAAAATACACTAAAAGGAGTATCAGGATCTAGACAAACTAAGAAGCGAATTCCAGTATGAAAAACCTCACGCGAGGTCATAAGTAGTCCTTTTCTCTATGAGTTTCCCTATAAATAGACAACCCATTAAATAATGATCTTTACTTATAGTTTGCTTACTCTTATCTTAATATATGAGATATACCAATCACTTGGGAAGTTCTTCCTTATGACTCAGCTCCCTTCTGTTTTTCGTGCTTATGAAAAAATATGAAAAAAGGAGATAGGATAGGGAGCTTCCTTGCTAACGTAAGGGAATCTTGTTTGTTCGGGCCTTTTAAAGTCTATTTACGCGGACTCGTTTGTAGAAAAAGTTTACCTTAACTCGAAATTGACTTCCGGATTTTACAGGGAAACCTGGGTATATAAACTAATACTAAAGGGGGCTGGTAAGACGCTATTGCACTCTTTATTAGTACTTACTCAAACAAACCCCGTTAAACCGGAATATAAAAAAAAATACATAGTAATGAAGATACTTGGATAATTTAATAAAAAAAAAGCTGTCTAAAGATTCAATTTAAATAAGGGTATAATAAAGCAAGACCAGGTCTAAACTTTTAAACAAATAGGCTCTTCTTCCTTAAATAGTACGGTGCTTAACATACAAACTAAGGATCTCACAAATAACTCAGAACTAAAAAAAAGTACAATCAACTTATAAGCGGTTTCGCTGTGAAAATAGAGTACAAATAGCATTGTTATGTAATGGCGGGATTCCTAGTTGTAAGAAAAGTCTAATAAAGTGGTTAGAAAAGGGGAGTATGGGAACTTTTATTCCTAGCTATGTTAAACAAAAAGCTCCTTAAGCAAAAGTTAAGGGTAAGTACTGGACCACTTCTTTTTATATCTAAACAAGTTTGGAATAAAACCTTTATCTTAATGAGTGTCACATGATTTCATACCTCTTTATGTACGGAATTTTATACTTTTAAAATTTGTTTTCTTATTTGATTCAAAATATCTGGACTGGATTCCTTTTTACTGAATAAGTAAATCCTAATGAGAAGCTGGAGTCCCTCTAATTAGTCAAAGTCAGAGGCAAGATTTATCTTAGTCAGGTAATCCTCTTTCTTAGGGATCTGCTTCACTAGACAGGAATTTCCTAGGTTAAGTAAGTGTACTAAGAAATGTGTTTTATACACTATTTAATTTAGATAGATCTCTGTTTCCGATAATGAGATAGAACTGAAGGAAAGGTTTTAAAGGAGAAAACTGGATTCTTATTAACTAAAGTCAAGTCCTCTTCAACAAGTGTTTTGGATATTCTAATTATTAAGTGAGCATTTGTTTCACTATCTCTTCTTGAATCACTTTGTAAACTAGTTGCAGGAAACCCGGTTAAAACGTAGCTAAGTAAAGTAAATATGGATAGTCCTTATTTTTGTACATTTTGCGGGTTCACACTCGAATTCTCACTAGAGTAGAATACTTTTTACAAATGACAAAGAATTCAATTAGGTTTTCAGCTGGCAGTTACTCTTTGTAATGGCTAGACAAAGCGGTATACCTATAAATAGCTTTTGGTCAAAGGGGTTTTTTTCATTCGATAATGCTAGAGTGATCTGAGAATTACTGCAGTATATCTATCTAGTCGACAGGATATTTTTGCATTACTCCCAAACTAAGATTCTTTAGATACTAGTACTAGGAGTAGTCCTATTAAAGCTTGCTACTCTTTCCTAACTTTAGTTGTATCCATGTCTAACCCTTTAATATTTCTAGATACTAGATAACTGTTACTGTTAAGCTTAGTTATTAGGTATAGTTGTGAGTCTATATTGTGTTTATTCCGACCCTAAATTTGATATTATGTATATTAGATTTAGCTAGCTTTTTAGTCAATTGTGCAATATCCGATTCTGTAGTAATTTATTGGTATATATGAAGAATTATATAGCTACGTTGCCCGCAAGGGGCTCCTTTCATGTAAAAATAACTTACTAAACTTAATTGAAGGGGGCTTCTTAACAAGGATTTACTCTGATATTCCAAATCGAAAACTGTATATAATTATGAATAGATAAAAGCGAAGTTTACTTATATTTACAAAGCACCCCTTTTTTAATTAAAAAGATTTTATGGAGTCATTTTTTTTAGAAAAGAAAATCCACTTGCCTGTCACCAGGTGTACCCTTTTTGGAAATACGTTGGTTATTATCCAGTAACTTTCAGTAAAGTGCTAAAACTCTGATTACATATTACAAAAAAAGCTGGCAGTTTCATAAGTAGTTTTAAAAGGGAGTCTATTCTTTCTAACCTTGCTTCCCTTATCTCTTTGTACATAGGAGCCCTTTCCATAAGGAACAATTACGTAGCAATCTACTCGGAAAGTAGGGTCTCTTAATAACTAACTCTCACAAATTAGTCCTTTTCTTTATACAAACACAACACAAAATCTATTATTAACTAAACTAAAAACTCTAAATTTCCCAGAACTCTGTCTGCTCAAGGGTAAGTCACTAAAGATAACTATAGATCTATAAAAAAAAAAGGGGATTCCTTATGTTATGGGTTATTATAAGACGTAGCTCTCCTTTTGAAATTTTAAGGATTTCGGGGTATAGTTGCTAGTATTTGGAATCAAATTTTGAGGTATTCGGAGGATTCAAGTCTTCTCCCTTAGTTTTAGTTAGAGAATTACCTCCTCGAGCGGATACTTTAAGAATGAAAATTCTTACTGAAGTTATGAATGAAGCTCTGCCGCTTTCTCGTTTTATAAGGAGGACCACCCTGCCAGGTAAATACTTTCGTGTCAATTACATGCTAATAGAGACCCCCCCTTGAATTGCAGTACAAATCATTCTTAAACATTTTTTTTATTACAAGACTTCTTACATGGATACTCGGCTAAGGGTTGGCCTACGAAATCCGGTTGTAAACTTAACTTTAAAGATTGGAAAGCACAAGAACCCGAAACTCGAAACTTGAAACTCATTATATCGTTTTCTCGAGAATACATACTAAGCTTAAAGTGAGGTTAAAATACTGACAAAAAGAATTTATATCTACCTACAAAACCTCATCTTTAAGTATCATAGCTAAAAAGCTAACTTTGCACTTTAAAACGAACAAGATTAAGAATAAACTAACTAAGTACAAGCCTTTCCCGGAACCGTCTCTATTACTGCTTTCAGAATTGGTACTTCCTTTAGCCTTGCAGAAGATACTGGCCAATGGACTATAGAGGAAACTAAGAATTGGTTACCATACTATCTGGATTCCTAAACAGAATTCTTTAACACCCTATCAAACTACTAACCACCCTTGCTAAAGGTGTCTTTGACTCATAATCCCTTCCTTGTTTGCTAATTAATCCCTAATCCTAGGTACACACAGTCTGTCATATAAGGATTCATACTGAGAATCTTAGTTCTTCTGTAGCTTGTGCTTGTAAGCTGGTTCTTATCTTAGGACCGAACTCTTTACTTTAAACCCTCTCTTTCGCAGTTGCTTGTACTTACTATGGTAGTAAAGGAAACCTTATTCATTCTTAAGAAACCATCTCTTGCTTGCTAATTAATCCTAAACTAGAAAATCCTCATCCACTTGTCAGCTAGGAACCTTGAAACCTTAAAACCCTAAATCCTTAAATCCCTTCTTTGCCAAACCAAGCTAAGGACAATAAAGTATAGAATCTCTGATTGGAAAAGAGCTGCTAAACGTTCGTGCTCCCTTTCCTCGGGGGTAGTTCGACCTTAATAGGAAATGTAAGGTATTGGAACGGGCTCTTCCACCTTGACGGAGGTAGTCCATTTTCTCCTTAGGAAATTCCTAGATTAAGGGCGTCTTGAACTCAACCCATGCGTGCGAAAGCCAAACTACACTTCAATAACTTTAATTTAAAGGAGCCCTTTTTATTTTACTTTTGAGTAGCTCTAGGACCTTTTACAAGTTTGATATTCTAACTTTATTAGAGAGAGTCCACTCCTTATACAACTCCAACCTACTGATTCCAACAGCTATCAGGGAATATAATTTTGAAAGAAATTGCTGACGAATAAAGATGTATACTTTGTTAGATCTTAATTAAGACAAGGAAAATCTTAGGTCTAAACTAAAGTCTAAAAAAAGAAAAAAGTAGGTTACGCTTAGATACTAAAATCTAGATTCACAAAGTTAAGTTTATACATCAAGTTTCCCTAGTAAATAAAGAGATTGCCTTGGAAATTCCCCCTTTTTACCGGAATTCTCTTAATAGTGAGTATAGTGAGGAAAAGCCGGGCTTTTAGAAATTAGGAATTAATATCCTCCCTAAGGGTTGCTAAAAGAGCTTTTAGAGTGTATAAAACAAAACAAGTATAAGGGCCTTCTTGGTGCCCTATACCTGTAAAAAAGTATTGCTAAAGATTTTCGTTAGGTTTGACTTCTAAGGATGGTGAGAGCAAGTGAATGTAAGTGTTGCTAGCTTATTAAGGTTCATGAAAGCCAGTCAATGGCTTGCTTTCAAGGGTCAAGGATTAAGAACTATAACTATTAAGATAGCTCATGACTTATATATAAGCTGTCACTATCAAACAAAGAAATTAGAATACTGGCCGTCATAAGAGCATGAACTGGATTGATAGGTTCGGGACATTGCTTCCAAAGAGCAAGTTGGCCTATATTCACACAGATATATCGGATAAGCACCTCCCCGAGATTAGATCTCTCTTGCTTTTAAACTAAACCAGGAATTGAAGAGTACCTACCAAATTAGGGATACAGAGTTCCGGTCTAGCTAGGAATGGGATGGTTCATAAGACTCATAAGAAGGTATAGCTATTTTAAGGGGATAAATAAGAGTAGGAAAGTTTCAAGTGACGAGAATAGAACCAAGTTTAGGTTTCTTAGTCTTTAAGCAGTCTTATGGGATTCCAGTCTAGTTTCAGTTCTAAAGAAGTTGGGAATGCAAGGGAACGAATTGAAGGCGCAGAATACATAATATAGAGAATCCCCCCTTTGTATGGAATTTCATGAATTTTATATTACAACAGCTCATGCCTAACCTCCGGAAACTAGAATCCTTGGAGTCTCTAGCTACGAGACGAGGAGTCTTTGACTAAATTTCTTATAAAAGAGTATAATATAAAGTACCCGGTTTTGTATCATGGACCTCCCCTAATTCTAATTCAGGAAAAAAAGAGATTTTGATAAGAGGCTAATTATAACAATTCGAATCCTACCTTTACTTTAGATTTGGCATAAAACTACAGGCACAACTAAGTGATTCGTAACGTTGAGGAATCCTTAGCGGCAGCCCTCTCGGGAAGTGGACTAGATTATAAGTTATATCTTCTTTTTTGTCGAAAGCACACTTATATGTCAAATACTTCCAGGAAAAAAGGAAACCTAAGGCTTTGAGCAGCTATAGCATAACAAAGAAAACACTAAACTAGTTTTTTTATAGGAAAACGAAAGTTAAAACAGAACTAAGCATAGTATTTGCTACTTTCCTTCTTCATAAGATATAAATCAGGGACTTCGTACGTGTCATGTTAGCGGCATTCTCTAAACCCAGTAGTTGGGAAAGCGCATAGTCTAGTTTAATCCATATTAAACCGAACGTGGATATGCAGAACTTAAAAATGAAAGAAACTTTAGAGAAATGAGTTGGGTTGCTACTCTGCGGAAATTTCGATTGAAAAGAACAGCTGTTAGTTATTCTAGGATTCATAGGCTTAAATGAAAGTTAGGACATAATAGATTCTTTTCTTTTTAGGGAGCTTTGTTTATGTAAGATCCAGGTTACACCTATTTTGTAATAAGATTACAGAAAGATAAAAGTTTTTATTTATAAATCTAACAAAGTAGAACCTATAACTTATATTCTATAAAAAAAGCGGCAGTATGCTTGTTTTTTTAATGCCTAAATCTAAATAAAGTAAACACAAAAGAAGAAGGGGGTCTGGCGCGGGTCCCCGTTTATTCATAGTATGGCCCTGCTTCTTCTGAAAATTGCCGGGTTTCACAAAAAGTCTTTATTTCCCTTATCAAATATCAAGATAAAAGCTACGCAATGGATCCCGGCCTACCTAATACTAATAAACCTTTCTATACTTAGATCCAAACTAGAACAAAGGGCTCCTTCGTAGAAGGGTCTAGGATTAAATGAATGCCTTATACGTGCAAAGCATGTTACACTTTTATTTTAAAGCAGAATAAATACATATGATGTCCCCAGCCTCTGGAGTCGGTGTATGACGCTTAATCTTTCAGGTTTCATTTTCTAAAATGAAAATTTGTACCTTTAGAACTCTCTCCTAATATCTTTCAAAACTCAAAACCTTATCTCACTTGATAAATTTTCATTTTAGAAATTTCGGGTTTTAGTATATTATATAATTGGATAGGCATAAGTTAGTCGTTTAAAATAGAAACATAAGTATTCCACTCCCTAATACTTGTTGTATAACTTGTTATAGAATAAAAATCCCGCTTTATATAGTAAATGTTTTACTTTAACAAATGAGCTTTTAAAAGAATCCAGCTAGAACAAGAGGTTTTAGAATTTGCACTTTAAGCTTTCATTACTTGTCAAAAAGTTTGTAATTCTCTAAAAAAATCCACTTAATAATTCGCGGATAAGAAATGCTAAAGTCTTTTTCCAGGGTTTCCTTATATTTCTATTCCACTTTAGCTGCTTACATAAGGTATCAGGTTCTAGTTAAGATATACTAATTCTCTCGTGCTTGGCCCTCAATCCCATTAGAAAAATTCTTTAAAGAACTTCATTTCATTAGCTTGCTATACAGAATGTTGACTATTAGAAGAGTCATCAAGTAAAGACTGAAACCCGAAGAGCAGAAGGAATTAGACTTCTGTTTAGTTAGAATACTTTACCAGCTAAAACGGATATCGGCTTACTAGAATAGAATACAAAAGCTGCACAGAACACAGGGAATTGACTCCTTCTAAACTATTAAACTGGAACTCAATCCTGACAACTCCAATCAATCCTGAACTAACTAGAATGAAAGAAAACTCAAGAGAATGGAAGAACTGAAAGACTCCTCTTTAGCTAATAACAACTAATATAAGTACTATAACTAATGAAATGTAAAAGATGAAACAACTCCTTCGACTGGCCACCTTTCTAAAATGCTACACCTTGCTCGACTTAGCAACAACTGTCAATATTACTGTCTAATAACCTCTTTGCTAACCACTATCTTCCTAACCAACTATTCCTATCTATCTTACAACCAACCATTATAGAATCCAGCCAGATTCTGTCTCATATTTAGCAACAGAATACTGCTACTGAAGATTCTTTGGCAACTGCTTACCCTCGATCAGTGAAAGGATTCTAACGCAACAACAAAGATGGAATACTGATTCTGTGTTTAACTCTTTAGCTTATCCCATTTAGAAAGTGCTACACATGCTTTAGCTGGCTTACCTCATGACAACAAATTATCAGGTTTATGTTATCCACAGTCAATACACTGAATCTTTATATCATATCTTAGACTTGAACTCCTTGGAATCTAACCTAAATCAGTACTCTAAGGAAAGAAAGCAACAATAGAATCCTTTATCAAGGAACTTTTAAAAGACTAGAACCCATAACCTAATTTGAGTCTTGATCTAACTACTTTGTCATAATTGAATGTACTTTCTAAGGCTTCTACCTTGAGTTTACTAATACAAGTACTTAATTTGTACTGAACTGATCTCATTGCCCCGTGAGAGTTAGGAAAAGTCTTTCCGTGCCTTGATTATGTCCTATCTTTCATTCGTATACTTCTATTCAGCCAGGTATTGGCACTTTGTGGACGTGGTTTAGTTCATTCCTCTTTCTATCTCAGTGTTCTTTCCTTCTGGCCTTTCTTCTTGTTCTCTTTCTTCCTCGTTCTGTGTAATGTCCGTCCTGAACCTCGCTCTTGTCAATGATGCTTGCCATTCCACTTCTGACCTTCCTCTCCAGTCAGTGCTCCCAACTAGCTATCACAGTGCATTCCTTGATTCAGATCTTCCTCTCGCTTGCCATTTTTTTCTCATCCCTTGCCCAAGTTCTAGTTCTTGCCAAAGTGGTTACTTTCTTCTAGCGTTGCCAAAACTCTGGTTGCCCTTTCTTCTATTCTGAGAGTTTCTATTCAACCAGGTCTTTGGAACTTTGTGGATTTAGGTCTTCCGTTAGTGCATTCCACTCTCTTGCTTGTAACACTTAGCCTTTCTATTGTACTTTGTCTCAGTCGTGCCCTAACTTTCATTCTTTTATCCCAGCTCAATTCCCCTAAGCATTCTAGTAGAGGTTAGATTCGGTCCCTTGCATTCCTATAGTTTAGTTACATTTACTTATTTATCAGGAACCTTAGAACCAATCTAGGAAGTCACAGGATACACACACAGTCGAAGTCAAGTAGGCAAGGGAAATCTTTTCAAGTGTAGTATGTAATATAGTAAAGTAATACAGGTTGGAATTGGGGAGGTATATACTCTTTCTTATTAAGGAGAGATACTCAATGAATAGTTTTATAGCTTTGACAATTAAGGAATTTGAGAGACTTATATTATATTACCCGATTTCATTTTAATAAGTTTATTACAGAATTGATCTAGAAAGGAGTACAATCCCTTTCTTTAACAATACCAGTTATAGCTTTATACGAGACCCTTTTTAATTATAAGAAATCTCTAACCGAATTGTCTGGCTCATTATTACATATTATATATATAGAGCGGCTTCCTTTAGGTATTTGTAGTTCTTACTTACCCTTACAAAAATTCAGTAACTGTAAAAGAAAGTCCATTTGTTTAGTTCTAAGTTTTACCTTTCTAATTGGTAAACGAGGTTCCTTTTTAGGTTAAAGGAACTAACTCCTTATTACTTATCTGAATTACAAAACTCTATTTTCAAATCTTCTACGCAGGAATTCCAGATATTTTGACTACGCCTCAGACTCCTGTTGTTAGCTGTCATTTCTCCTTTTCTTTTATAAGGACTAGAAAATTTGTTAGTATTCATGACACGACTATTCTTAGTTTTTTACTCCTAGGATTTACCTAATAGACTATTCGAGTTTTCTCTATATTTGATCTTGCCTTAGTGCTGCAATGACTTCTCGGTTACTACATTTCAAGTAGTTCTTTATAGACAGGTAAACACCCTATATAAGTATTGCAGAGGGGGTTTAAGTTAAGGAAACTTTCAAAGTCTAGCGGGATTTTTAGGAGTAATTGTATTGTGAACCTAATAACAAAAAGGGGAGCTTATTATAATAAGGAGTTTCATACACTTCTTATTCCACTTTATATAATATGTTCCTTTTTAGGACTAGCAATTGAGTAGACTTTATTTCTCCTATCGGAACTCGGCCCTATAGCTATAAGAGAAGAGATAGGAAAACCCCGCGCAGCTTAATAAACACTCTATTCTATAAGAGTTCTATAACGGGTATAGAAAAAGGATTTGAGGGTTTACTGAGTCCTTCTTGTATCTATAAATAACTCAAAATCTAGAGGAGTAAAAAACAGGATACTCTAATATGAAATCTAACACTTTCGTGTTAAGGTACACACCACAATACGTTTTCTTTTAGACAGAAAAGCGCTGTACGTCTATTAATTACTCTGTTACAAATCCCTATTTTGCATTCTCATAGCTAGTTGTATCATAGGTTTTCAAAACTCTCTTATTATCCTTGGCCGGTTAAATAAGTTTATAAGTGTAAAAATTTCAGTAGTTGATGGACTAAATAACAACCAGGATCCGCGGGAAGACTAAATCATTATCTGTATTACCAACTCTAAAAATAGAGGTTTAAAAGGGGTGCTTCTAGAACCGAATTAGCAAACTTGCAAAGAATGTTGCAAAAATTCTAGGTATTATTGACAAGAGCCTTTTTTTTTAATCTTACTACTAAAATTGTTAAAGAAACGTTATTCCAGGAATTTAGAGACTCGTATTTATCCTCTTTCATATAAAAATTCTGTCTTGGCTAGTACCTTTCAAAATACTCAAGAGTTCCCTAAGTCTGCTATAAGGAACTATTACTAATTCGGACCCCTGCAAGCAAATAAATCTTGTTAAATGGAAACTCTTAAAACAGGTACTTTTCCATACTCTTAATCTTACTAGTTTTGATAGCACTTATACTTGTACTGCCTATCTTCTTAGGAGCTACTATACCTTTTTACGAGCCCCTGTAGTAATGTTACTATGTATCTTACTATTGATGATAGCTAGACCTAAACCTTGGTTAATATATTACTAGCTGAATTCTAGATTTTAATTAAGGAAGGACTTACTTATCTTAAGCTAAAAAGCTATAAACCAACCTAGTAAACAAAGGGTTTAGGACGAAGTAAAGTTGGATCGGTATAAAAAAAAGTATAAGATTGCCTCTAATTAAGTTAAGGATAATCCTTAGAATAAATAATGGAATTACCATTACTTAATTTCTTTTCTCTGGTTATGATCCTAGTACTTACAAAACATGTGAGTATTGTTTGTTACATATCTTTCTATCTATAAGACTTAGAAAAACTAAATAAGGAGCACAAAATTCACTTAGAAGAGAGTGTCGTTATTTTGTTCTCGCCTTGACTCTGTGTTTAACTTTAATAGCGTATTGTTCTAGTTCGGGTCAACTGTGGGCAAATTAGCTCAAATTCAGTGCCTTATACTATTCTTCAGTTCAGTCATGTTCCTTGTAGTTTCATAAGTCATTTAGTACATCTTTAGTCAATTTCATATATGTCAAAGGATCCTTACTTTATGTCCTCTATATCCTGTGCCTATTTATCTTTAAAGGAACAACTCTTTTTTTTGTAGCTAAACCGGCTCTCTATATTGCTTCGTTAGGAATGAAACATAGAAAATTCCCTTACACTTTAAATGATACAGCTGATAAAGCACTAACCAAATACAGGAAAGACTAAAGGATCCTGTTCTTTCATCTGTTATAAAGCTAGAGATACTGTAGAGCACTCACAAGGAAATATTGACTGCAAATACTGGAAAGTACTAATTTTATTGATTTTCCATCTATGCAAAACATAATTTTTATTTTTATAAAAAGTGCTAGAAAAACAGTGCTCTCCCTTGTATAAGTTCCGTTTTGACTTGTTTAATTTTTTACATAGTAAAAAGTAGGAAACCCCTTTTGTTAATAGAGCGAACTGAACTGCATTTTCAATTTTTTATGTCCGCCTTATAGCAAAAGTAATAAAAACTACACGATTTGCCTTTGTATTACCAGACTCACTAGAATGAAGATTTATAATTGTTAAAGAATATCCCTCCTTGCTGTAGATTGAAACTGTTTTGGTATTCATTACAAAGAAATCAATATCGAGCAGTAAGCTTTGACTCTAGTCAATTCCTTAGATTTCTAGGACCGTTAACGCCAAGTCTTATTATAACTTAACGGTCAGTCCGTGTTCTATCTATTCTAGTAATCTTACTTTTTTTGTACCTATCCAAAGACAGGAAAAAACCACTTGTAAAGCGCTAAAAGCCAAAAACTGCTGTCACTTTATTGGGTTCTCCTAGTATATGTACTAACACTGAAAATAAGTTAGCTAACTTAAATTAGCTAGTTACCTTTAGGATATTCCTAGGTTTTAGGAGTTATTTTCTAATTCAATTTTGAATCTCTTTTACCAAGGTACAAAGAAAGTTTAGAGTTATATCTGTCAAAAAAAAGTTGAGCCATAAATGTTTAAACCGACAACGTATACATACATATATCTTAGATTTGAAACTCGCAATAGGATTCCTTCACTTTTACTAAGATTAGTACTAATCACCTTAGAACTTTCTATTTTAGTCTATGAATCTGTTTCGAAATTGAGGGGTCCCAAAAAGCTTTTGTAGTTGAACAGGACACCCCGCGTTTCTTTAACCTTTCAAAAGAGTATACAACCTAAAATATAAAAACTGTTATATGCCTTCAGAGCCGACCTAAGTGTTTGCTTACTTTTCAATTTCGAGTTTTCAATACTAATTCACCATATACCATGTAATTTCGGATATAGAGTTTAAAAAGAATAACAGGGTTCTTTATTTATAAAAATCTTAATAGCTGTCGTTTAGCAGCTACACAGTAAAACCCCGTTGGACACTTATGAATCAGGACTACTTCCACTTACTTTCCACGTTACAATGATTGCAGAATTTAAGGGGTATGAAATAACCAGGAATTTTTAGTTACCATATGAGACTAAGATAGACGTATCTTTCTCCTATATTAATTATATAGGGATTCTTCTTACTAAAAGCCCTTCTTAATAGAAAAGGATTACCATGAAATATAAGACTAATACGAAAGGTTCTTGTCGAATAGAGTACTCTTGCTAGTTAACAGGCAAAGGAGTAGTGTAAATAAATTCTTCCTCGATACAGAAAAAAGATGAAATGTTACAAAAGAGTTTCTCCTTAGAGTATCATAGGGCTCCGTGCAAAGCCCTTTTGGTGAAGCAACTTCCAGACCGGGTCAGCAGGTTAGGTTCTTAAAAACCCCTATTCTCAAAGACGTACAAGGAACAAAATTTGTATTCATAGGTAACTTAGGTAAGGTTTTGGACAGAAATCTCCTTTTGTTAACTAAAAAGTTCCAGTATTTACTATCATTAGATCAGAAGATTTTAGAGTTTTATGTAAAAAAGGTCACAAGGGTCCGTAATTCAGTGTTAGAACATTAGGTTTTTAGTAAAAAGAAATCCCTAAGTAAGGCTTAGATCCACGATTGTTGTACGACTCATGGTAATGGCCATCTATTCAAGGAAAGTTTAGAATGTCATTGGTTCAGAGCCTTACTATAGTTTAGGATAGGTGAGCCCTAAATTTAGGATATTTGAACAAAGGTATGTCATGGATAGTACATAAGTTAAGACTCTTAGTCTTTATAGGAATGGATCAGATTCGAACCGGCGCATGTAAGTCTTGCAGACTCGTGCTTTACCCTCCGATGTACACTTGACTACATTGTATGGTAGACAAGAGTATCTAAATCTCTCTCTTTAAGTTAAGTCATTTCAACTTTCATTGTAGTAAATCTCTAAAAAAGCTATTGCCTATATTCCTACTAGCTAAGGATCTAAAATTTAGCATAAAGAGGATAGGGTGCTCCGTTGTATGAGAATTTAGGCGCACTTACCAGAGTCTTTTACAATGAGTTTTTTGATTTATTGCATTCCTTTTTTCGCTCAGTAGTTCCTAGTTTTACTAACACATAAATTCTTCCAACGATTTCAAAAAATGATTGATCAGGGCTTCTTTGCATATCAAGAGTTGAGTAAATACTTTTTGAATTTAACCTGATAAAAGTCTTTCTTATTGAATATCACGTCTATATTTACTAAAAGTGCTGCTTAGGGCCGGCTCATGACTGACTTTTTGATGAAAACGTACTGAATCTTTATATTATATTCGTGTTTTTCCTTGTAATACAAGAATTCTTATATTCTTTTCTACTTCTAGCATTTCCTTAACATTAGGATTTATTTAGGATTGGATTCTCCCTAAAACTTCTTCGCTTTTGTATCTCCTCAGAAAGATACCATTAAGCTAAACCCTACTCAAATTCTCTTTATAATATAGTATATATCTTGTATAGCCGGGTTACTCGAGAAAGTCGTATTGTAGAAAATCCTATAAAACTGTAACTTATATACCCGCGGGAATACGAATAGCAAGAATCCTTCTATTTATAAGGCAAACCTGAACCGAGATATCATTTTTTAAAAGCTGCTTTGGCTTTATTTGAAAATGGTCAAGAAAACAGAGAATAGAGGCTATCATAAATAAAGTTCTAATAAGAATTTACGTAAAGTTATTAATTTCTAAAGTATAGATTAAGTAGTTTTTATTGTAGCTTTGAGAGAGATCTTAGTAGGGCTAATAACCCGCGGGTTTTTTTAGTATTTATTATATAAAATATATCGCAAGAACTCTTCTTAACTATAAGAATATTGTCTATTTACCCCGTAATGGAGAAAATTGCAATAATCAAGAGAAACGAAAACTGCAATTTGAGTAGAAGTTGAATTCCTATAACAATCTATTTCTAAAAGAATTTTGACACACTTCAGTATATGCTTTAAAGACTCATTTCACGTGAAATTATATCTTTCAAATAAATGTGAATCCTCATCACACAGTAATGACTATTCGTCTGTTTAACTAGGATTTCTCTTAATAATTAATAGGGTTTTGCTAGACCCTGTTTAAGACTCTTGGTTATTAAATAGAATTTATTGTAAATCTTGCTATTTTTATACAAAAACCGGACTCCTGCTGTATATCTCTAGCAATATCTAAATAGTAATTTAAACAACAATCAACTCAAGATAAATTACTTGCCATGTCTTTTTATTACCCAGTTGAGTTATTAGAAACAGGAAAACTCGGATTATCCAACTTTTGACTGCGATCGATAGCTACACATGACACGAAACATTGGTGCAGACTTCAAATTACTCAATAAAGCTAATTCTAGGGTATAACCGGTCTCAAATCTTATCCACTTATCTTTAAAGGGAGTGCAGAATCTTACTTAATATCAGCTTTTTGACTTCCTTCACCTTCCCAAAAGTTCCTTAATGCCTCGACGTATTAAAACCGAGTCTCTTATCTTTAATTGACTTGTTGAAAAAAAGCTTATTCAAAGAATTTAATAAAGCTTAGAACCTGCTGGGATGTAGTTTGCAGAGTATAAAGTAACCATCGTTAGGAATAGAAAAGATCACGTTTCAGATAATACACATCTGAAAAGTTCCTACTCAATTGTATAAATCTACATTCTGTACTAAGATATTCACGTTTGTTTTCGCTGTCATTATATTTACTAATATTTAGGATATGGGACTTACATCATAGTATATTAAAAGTTTTAACATTAGATATAGCTCTAACTCTTTTTCACTAACTTAAAATCCAAGGTAAGCTGCGGTCTTGACCAAGTGTATTTTACTCTGCCAATAAATTGAAAATTTTCCGTAAACTTGGGGTAATTAGAAGAAACTGGGATTGCTTTTAAGTTCTCACGAACTGGTAGAAATTAGTTTCTTGAATTTACGGACCTGGGTTAGGTAATAGAAAGGTAGATTTCACAAAGGCTTTCACTAGGACGGGAGGTTTAGGATTTAATCCTAAAGTCTTTCTTGCCTGCCTCTGCCCTCGTTAAACAAAACGATTTAGGAATGACAAAGTCTAGTTGTCCTGCTCCTGGCCACTACTCCGCATATTTAGAGGTTCTCTGCTAATTGTTTTCGTGGTTCAATCAAGTAAAATTAGAAAGGCTGTAGCTTTCAAATATTCTCCTATATTTCTTAGTTGGGGTAAATTAATTAAAAGGTATGTACCTTCTCGGTCAATGCTCTTTAGCACGTAGGTTGCTCGCTTAGGTAGGAAAAGTAAAGAGTGCTTATTCAGATATCTAATTTATAATGTATTTTATATCCAAGAAACCAGATAGAAGTCTTAGTAACTCATGAAAGTTAGGGTCTAGCCATCTAGCTAAAATCGCTGCAGAAACAAGGGGCCATTGCTAAATGAAAATAGAGAATCCACGAGGCATGCTAATAGATACCCAAGAAAAGGAGGAGGTATTTACCTTTTTACTTGATACTTTAAGGTCTGCTTATACAATAGTCTAATTAGCCCTAATCTTTTAGTAGCTTAAACAAGAAAAAGAATGTTTGCGAAAAATAAGTAAAATAAAACTTTTTCGACTTATCCAATCACTAGATTCTATGTCATGACCAATTTAGCCTAACAAATCACATAAAGACTTGCGCATGGACCAGAACTCTAGTAAGTGTCAAGATATAACTCTGAGACATTCCAAGTTTTAGGCTAACGATAGAGGGACTATAACGGCTTAGATATACTTTGCTATACTCCTAAAAAAATGTTTTTATACTGTTTAGGGCAAATCCAGTACGTTTTGAACCAGCTGCATTGGATATTTTGGTGGGATGCTCTACCAAGGGGCTTCAAGACTAAAACTAAATATCCAGCATTGGATACATTACTACTAAAAAACTATTTAGGAGTCTACGATTCTAATTCTATTTAAGTGATTTCCTTCTAGAGCTAACCCACTTTAACTAAAACTTATTCTAGCTTGTTTAATCCTTATGTATATTGCCAACATCTGGTCTGGACTAGTATATAAAACCTCCCCGAGTCGTTTACTTTCCTCCATACACTAGTCTTATAACCGAGGCTCTAAGGGATCCATACCCCTACTAGTTTATTACCGATTACACAAGTAAAGATATTTACACTTGGCTTATGATTTACTTAGATTAAGTAATTCCCGAACTAGGCTCTTTTGGTCTATATATCCCAGGCTGACTTACTTAAGACTGCATCACACTTTAACTTAAGAAGCATCAATTGGTATATAAATAAAGTCTTTCCTTAATTTTGCGCTTTTCTATCTATCTATTTTTGCTTCTTTTTGTTTGATTCTGCTAATATTTCTTATTTCTTACTAGATTTGAAACCCATGCAAAAAAGATTATGTTGATTTAGCAAAGTTTAGTAATCCTAAAAAAAATGAACCAGGTATTACGTTATTTACATTTTTATAAGTCTGGAATACCCTAGCAATTTTTAATAAAGGAAATCTTAACAATAGGATGCCTTTTTAAAAAAGCTATCTTTGTACCCGGAAAACCTATTTTTAATGGTTGTTAACAAGAAACTAGAATCCTTATTAAGAATCTGAACCCCATTTAATACTGCGATTATATGAACTTGTAATTGAAAGAATTTCTATACCTCTTCTTAAAATGACTAAAGCTCTTCTGTTATACCAGCTTACTTAAAGATAAGAATTTGACTCTAAACTAATAAGGATTCTTTTTAAATAGAAAATGACAAGAACAAAGACCTCTTTATATTGTTTTCTTGCCATTTAGCCGACCAGCTCAGAGGTATTTCATAGAGTTGTATAGTTTTAAAGTCCTAGGGAATAAAATACTTGCTAAGCACTTTTTTTCAATAGGAAATCCCCTTTTATTTATACTTATGTATAGAAAATCTCTTTATCTCTTAACCTTCTCTAGTTTCCACTAAAAGTATGAGAATGACATAGGAAATTTGAAAAGTAATTAATGATAGGACTCGAACCAATTACACCTTATAATTTTGCGGGTTGCTCAACCACTCAAATTATCAATACACAAACACAAGAAAAGTTACTCTATGATTTCCTCTGTATTATGTATTATTTTCCAAAGAAATACCTATACTCCATTTTTTGTTCCATAACTTATTGTCTGCTAGAGGGGGATATCCTCTAATTTACCATCAGTCATAAAGTCAAATCTCTTTTTAGACTTACGCTCTATCCATCCGTTCTACCAATTTGTTATACTGACGACGAAATGGAACTAATACGGACACCAAACAATATAAAAACAAATAGATTGCTCTGTGACATAAAACTAACTTTTTAACATACTTTCTTTTTATGAATCCCACACTGATGAAATCCAAGCTTCTAAAAGAGTCAATTTTTTAATAATTACTGAATTCCTTTCCAAACTCTTATCTCTTTCTACTACTAATTTCAAAGTGTTAATTAACCTGAGTTTGGAATCCTTTTAGACTCCTTTTTCTATTAAATAGAATAGATTTTGTAACCAGAAATCCTGGCAATTTGTGAAAAATCTATGGGTTTACATATTTCATTTTGGTTGCAAGCATATAAGATCAAACCCTAAAAGCACTAATTTGAACCCCGGCATCCTCCAAAATAGCGAGTACTTTCCAGTAAACCCTGGAGTAACTCAGTTCCCAGGCATAGACATAAGAATTAGAATCTCAGTGATTTCGCTCTTTCAAAAAAACATCTTCTCTTCCATTACTCTTTTTTGTACTAAGAGCCCCCTGTCAGGTTTGAAGTTCAACGGAGAATTTATAGGTGTAGGTAGTAATATTATTCCCCTGTCTACTATTACTTTAAGTGGGTGGTTAGAGCACCGGTGAGTGGAATTGGCATGTAAAGGTTCAAGTCGTACTACACTCGGGTACTTATTTGAGGTAAGCTGGCTTAATTCAATAAATTGCTTAGTTTTCAGGTTTAAGAGGGTAGTAATTCAATGCAAAACTTGTTTACTAATTTCTAGTTTCCTAAATGAAAAATTCCAAATGACTTTCTAAAAGGGTAATTCAAGGCAAGTGAAAGGGAAAAAATCTATCTTGGTGAGGTTAGTTAGCTTGGTTTGGGTACTTCCAGAGTTAGGAATTGAGAAAGTGAGGCGCGGTAGCCCTGAAAGAGTAAGAATACCTGGTTAATCTGTACTTCCATCCATCCAAGCTAACGCTTGCCTATAAGCTTCTGCCTGGGAGTAAGAAACAGAGTCTATTATAGATTCTTCTTCTTTTTGTATTTTAAGTAAAACGAGGGTAAGATATGGGTTAGTTACCAATTCCTATTTATCTGGTTGCTTATAGCTCTGTTGCTTCTGAAGGAACTGGGTCAGTTAAGAGGGCCCCTAAAACCCTGGGATTTATGCAAGTTTCTATTTTTATTCTAGCGTTAGAGTGCAAAAAAGTTTACTAGTTAGCCCTGCCTAAGTATGTAGGTTTCTATTACCCTTAGCTAGGCGTAAAGGACATGATTAGACCAAAACAACAAATAAGGAGGCTTCAGGTAGACCTTGTTTTGCGTTCGAACTCTCGGTTGTTACTTTTTTGACCTTGACTTACGTACTTTATCTTAATGCGAGGTTTTTTCGAGTATATGAAATTTTATCTACTTGAAATGCCTATGCAATGCCATTCTATCCTTATCCCTTTACAGTTTTTATGGGCTGTAGTGATTATTAGTAGGTCTTACTTTTTATTTACTATATATTTGTTCAAACGGAAGGGGGCGGGGTGTTAGCACATATGGTAAGATCTTAGTTATGCCAAAGATAGAAAGGTTGTATGCGGAGGCTCTAGAGCAAAATCAGGGTCAAAACTATTGACAAAACTTTCGTAGCTCGGCTCAGGAAAGGTTTTTTGACTTTTTTGATGCTATTGGCTGTCCTTTATCTCCTGAAATAGAATTATTAGACTTTACTTTAAAGGGACCCTTTTTATATTAAGGTCTCTCTTTAGTAAATGAGGTAGCTGCATGGTATACATTTCTTTCATAAGGAATAGTCTGTCTAATACAATTTATTGCTTTACTACTTTGAATGCGTTGTTAGAAAAACGAACAGGAAGGTATAGCCCAGAAGAGTAAGAGTTAGGTACAGACTAAGAAAGGTTTACAGAATAGTAAAGGTTTGGGCAGTAGGCAGTTTTATGGGATTAGAACTCTTGTGTTACCGTATTCTATTTTAGGCTTCGGGGAGTACAATTAAGAAGGTAATCTGCTGCTATGTATTTTATGTATCTCACTTCATTATGTTACAGGACCTAGAAATAGTAAGAAAGAGAGCTACTCTAGAAATCAATCTAATCATCTTGGGAGTACAGAACTGAAGCTAAAGTCATTCTTATTTTTCTAGTAAAGAGGTATAGGCTAAAGTCTGCTGTTGGTCTTATTCCTGCCAGTCCTTAATTAACGATCCTAGGAATTTTCTAAACAAGCTAGTTTCAGAAAGTGGATAATGACTAAACATCTGAAAATGGGCCCTAAAAGACTCAAACCAACACCTTATGAGGTATCTAAACTCTCGAAAAAAGCTATTCCAGATAATAAGTTGAGCCCCTTTTGTATTTAATCTGTATTCGTTACCCTTTAGCAATTTCTATTTCTATTAAAGTCTTTCCCGATGTTATTAAAGTTATAAAGAGTGTGCACCTAGCTTCCTTATAGTAGTGTAATTATTTGCTGGACTTTAGTCGTTTAAGAGTAACGTTAAGGGTTATTTAGAGTAGTAATTCTCCTTTCCGGTTTGTCTATTTAAGAAAGCAGGTATGAATAAGAAGAAGATCCAGAAGCTCTGTGGAAAGGTATACGGATGCAGAGTACAGGTCTAGCCCGTAAGAAAAGTATAGCTAAGAATAAGGTTTAAGCTTTCAAGAGTTACCTCTAATAGGGAAAGTGAATTGACGGATAACTTCTAGTTTAAGTCGAGTACAGGGTATATTCTGTAAAGGGGATAGGTAAGCAGGGTGAGGGTGTTTTTCTCCTCTAAAAAAGAAGGATTTCCATGTTGTTAGTTTAAAGTGAGAAAGAGTTCTAATTTAGTAGTCTATTTTGAAGGAAGTAAAGAAATTACGAGTTACCGAAATATAAAGGAGTGTTCCTCCGATCTCAGGTTTCATTTTAGGAGGGTATAATAAGGAGTGTCTTTCTTTTCAAAAAAAGCGAGAATCATTCTGAGTAGGTTTTTTACATCCAAGTTAGTTAGTTTTCTTGGTTTTAGTAGACAAAGAATTGAGTTAAAAGTTTAAGCGTAAGGATTTGGGATAACCCAAGTGAGTTTAACAAAGGGCTAGGCTAGAAAGATAAGAAGTATAGAAGTCTAGTTATAGCTTCTTGAGAGGTACGAAGTACAAGTAAGAAAAGTATATAAAATAGATTAGGAGACAGAGAAAATAGTAGACATTTTTACAAGATAAATCTTGCCTCAGTTCTTAGTTAGAAAGGGAATATTAAGTCTAAAGTCTCTGGGCCTAAACAAATCTAAGGAATTTTTAGTATATAAGGAATTAAAAGACAAAGTAGGGTTCCACTTTCTAAAGTCTAAAATGAGGAAGTAGGAGCTTTACCCTATCAATTTCTAAGAAAGGAATTTCCTGTTGTTAGCTTAAAGCAATAAGCAAGTTAGTTTCATTTGTCATTTGTACGAGTTATTTAGGAACAAGTAAACTTCTGCTTTAAAGTAAATAAGTAAAGAATGAAATAAAGTGAAAGTTTTTACAAGAGGAGTCTAAGTTATCTAAAAGGTTTTCTCTGCTTAAGGATTTCAAGTTTTAAAAAGGGTATATAATAAGAAAGCTACAGGGATACAGAAACCAGGTAGTACAAGTAAGAAGACTAAGAGGGTAGTTATAGCTCTGGAGAAAGGTATCAAGACTCATAAGAAACAGGTAGAGAATAGAATAGCTAAGATACAGATACTGAATTCAGGGGTACAAAGTCTAGGTATGAAAGCAAGTGAGCAGAAGAGAAACAGGGTAAGCAGTTGTTGGTGTTCCTATAGCGTAAGTAGGATATTCATTAAACTATATAGCATTCCCCTTCCTTCGGGTGCCTACAGTAGAGTAACTAACTTACCTATATACAATTAGGTTTCTTTCCTCTCTATAGAAATAGAAAGTAAGACAATGAGGGCTTCGCGCCTTAAGACTAATACAACTAATAAGTAATAGACTCTTTCTAATAATCCCTACTATAAGAGGAGGAATACAATAGCTGTAGGCTACTACAATAAGAAGAATTCCCAAAAGACAAGTAATATCCATAAGAAAAGAAGTACAGGCTGCAAGAACAAGAAGGCGCTTATTCCTTCCTAGGGTTCCTGTTGTAAATTTATTTAGTAATCAAAGACTTTCTGTGAATCCCCTTTTCCGCGTCTGCTATGTGGTTTTTGTCATTGTTTCTAACTGGAGTTAGGGAAGTTTCCCGCGATATTGAATTGGGGATTTCATTCAAAATTTAAGAGCTCCCAAACATCCTGTTTCAAACTCAGAGTAAGCACCTATACCTGGGTCCTTTAGTCCAGTAACCGGTTTCTGAATTCCTTTTTATAGGAGCCCCCTAGGTACAAGTATACTGAATCTGAAAAGTTATTTCTCTTTTGGTACTAATATATTCTCAATTGTGTAGGAAAGTCCCTTAACTGGATGTCGCATAAGGGCGAAATACTTTAGAACTGCCGCTTTAATAATATCTATATGACCCGCGTTTTTACATCTGACCTAACTTTTGCTGCGGGGTTTCTTGGATTTCCTGCGCTAGAATTGTACCTTTCAAAATCCGGGTCTCTAATGAAAGTTACATTCCCCGTTACGTAACTCCAAAACTTTAGATACTTATAACAAGGAATTCCTGGCTTTGGCCAACCCCTTAGGATTGTAATTCTTATGCATAGGGTTTTTTTACAAAGGAGTTTTTCTGGTTCCAAACCAATCTACTAACTTACTCAGTATTAGCTTTTGCCATGACTACTCCTCGAGAATATCTTCTAAATTTACAGAATAGTAGTAGGTTCTTACGAATAAAGTAACTGGATTTGTATAACTAGCCTTTTTTTGTAGTGCTGGTAAGTTTCTAAGGGTATGGGCCTAACTTGTAAGATAGCTCCCTTTAAAAATCTGATATAATATAACTATGTTTAATAGGAGCACACTTTTGATCCAGCTTCTTTAGGAGAAAACGGGTCACTTGTAGTGTTAGCGGTTTCGTCTAAATTCAATTATATCGATTAGCAAAAAGAAAAAGGGTGCCTCTCTTACTATTCGGCTATACATACTAATAAGCCCTTAATTATTTATATAGTAAATAAAAAAAATGATTTTACAGTGCAATTTTCTGTATTTTATCCTCTTCCTTTTTACTGTGCGTATACTTATTTATGTATTTTACTCTACAGCCAAGATATTTAGTAGTCGCTAGCTAGTGGTTTTCCTTAAGTTTTATTTCTTCCCTTTTCTCTTTCTTTGTAATGGAATTGTAATGGAAATGCACTGAAGGAAACAAGACTTATTTTCCTAGCTTACCTTTGACTTCTATAAAGGCTTTATACTTATTAAATTTTAATAGTTTTCAATTAGAATTGAGTAGGAGTATATTATACAAAAGCTTTGCTTGAATTGAAATGACTCATATAGAAATAGATTTAGATCATCCTTTGCAATGCAGTTTAGTAGTTAAATGTAATTATGACAGTTTGTGGAGTATTTGGTTAGAGCACTGGTTCATAGAATCAGTACGCAAAAGTTCAAATCCAAGTGAGTCCTAAGTCACTCCTTATCCATTTCCGAATATCATACTTCAATGTTGTCCTTTTAGAGCATATCTTTTTAGAGCTGTGCTTCACAAAGTAAATATAAAATAATAAGAGATCAAATAGAGAAGTCAGCATAACTACTAAGAGGATTCCTATTTCGAGCTTTCTTGCCTAATGTTAGGATTTTTGGGGGGTACAGTTACAGAGAAAGTTTAGGGGTGAAGATATTGGGCTGGTAGAGCCCCTAAAAGTGCAGGTTATACGAAACAAGTTAGAAAGGTTTCGACTAGTGCAGGATAGAACTCGGTATAGGTCTACTATTGAATCTAGAAGGAAGTTCTATACCTATTGAAAAGACCCCATTTTCCCGTTTATTGACCGACTACTTACTACTTAAAGGGGGGGGGGGTCTAGAACCAAAGCAAAAGCTTGACTTCTACACTGTCCTTGTTACTTTCAGCACCTGTTAACTCGTCCAACCTAACTTCAAAGCATCTAAGAAACAAGCCTCCTGACAACCTAGTTACTTAGTTTCATTCTACCCTGTTCATTAAAACCAATAATTAGGAGAATACCCTGCTTTAATTAAGGACCCCCTGCAACAGAGGAAATAAGACCGACACCAACGGGAAACACTTTACTTTCCTTATTTTGGATCCCGTAAAGGCCCCGAATCGTTTAAATTGTTACTTACACCCGATCTAACTCTCCCAAGAACCTAGTACAATTTTAAAAAGCTACCCCAGAAAGTACTAGAGTTTTCAAGTCCCACAAAGTCTCTTCTTAACTTATTTGTTACTCTAAAGCATGCCTTCTTTCTTAGGACTTAGTTTTAAATTAATAGCTGCCTTAACTTCCTATATAAGAGAGCTGCCAGACAAAACATGAGTTTAAGTACCATAGCGCCTCTAATAGACTAGGAAATATGCGAATAGATCTCTCGATCTACTTCTTACTTTCCTGTTTTTTCTGTATACTATCTACTTTCTGTATCCCTCGTGTCATACCTACCTCACTCTAATTATACCCTGATTTTCCCTACTCACTACTAAAATCCCTTCAATTTCTTACTCCTGAGCTTACCCTGTTTCTTAAACTTTCCTTAGTGAGAGCCTGGAGTTATACTTGTTTGAGATAAGTAAGATCGGCATGAACAAAGCCACTAATAGCAAGATATAGAGTAGGACATTGACTGAATCTAACAAAACTTTAAATAAAAGGAGGGCGGAGGGATTCCTAGGAGTCTTATTTATAACTGATAAAAATAGTATAAATATTATGTACTTTTTTGCTATGCTTTCAGTTGGAGTGGCGTGCTTAATCTTAATGATTGGTTGATGGTCTTTTTATTACCATTTTTGTCTCTCTTTTATCCTATATATCAAGAAGACTTGAATTTCCTGCTATTTTTTTTTTAACCCTATGTTGTAAATAGGGGAAGCATACAAAAAGATGTCTAAAAAAGAGTACTTATGGGTATTTTATTCGCCCCCCTTTCGCGGGTTTCCACTACTGAGAGGTTCTCTATACCCTACCTAGGAAAACATCTTCAGTAGAACAAAGTGGATTGGATTTAGAGTTAGTTACACTGGCAAAGGACAGCTTACAAAGACAGAAGATGTTTCCATTAGCAGAAGAACTCAAACAAAGAGTACACCTTCTTAATGGTTTAGGAATAATTAATAAGTTTCCTTTCAGTCGATCAAGAATCAGTTATCCTCCTTTCTATGTATTTGGACCACCTTTAGTTTCGATACACCTTATTCTATTACTATTAGGAATTCTTAATAAACTGACAGGTTTGTGGTCCTAAGGAAGCAGATTCCCTCATGTCTATTAGCAAGACCGGCTTTCATATGAACTGATTACGGACTTCCTTTAATACCTCTTATCCATAATAACTTCTTTCATACTCTTCCTAGCCTCACTCCTCAGAGCAAGATAAACCTTGCCTCTCAAAGCTACACGGTCAATACACTTACAAGCTCTCTAAGAACTAAAGAATACCATCTATTTCTTAAACTCATTAGTCAGTCAGTTTCAGTTACTGGAACTATCAAAGCCAACAACGGGTTTCTATTAGCTCCATTTGCTTTGGGCAGCATTCACTGTCAAGAAAATTCTATAAGTAAGTTCTTCAATTGACCGGAATGGAATTACTCGAACAGTACGGATCTGGCTACCAAAGGACATAGATACTGCTACCAAAGGTATGAAATGGACTTTATATAGTAGAAAAGCTTTTTCAATTTCTTACTATTTCTCAGTTAGTTATATAAGTAATAGATAGAACATGCATACCCTATAGATATAGACACAAACACTTCTTACTCACTTGCTTTCTTAAGAGCTAAACCTAGACTCTTTTCTTGACTGACTTTAATGCCCTTTTTCTCTTTCTTCAAGATCAATCTTGCTAACTACTAGAAACTGGGAAACAATCGATATCGGAAATCACTTACTTTAAGCTTTAGACCTAGATAAAGTAAGCAGTTATCTTTTTAGTGGAGTATTTGATGGTAGAGCATCCGCTTGAGATGACAACTTGCAGAGGTTCAAGTCCAAGAGTTGCTGGTAATCTGTTTCCGGTATGTCTAAGAAGTGTAGGGAGTAGAGCTCTGGGAGTGCTTATGGATTGGTTGGGCTGATATGAGATTGGATTAGGAAAGCTTTACTACTTTATAGAGGTTATGTAGGGAATACACTTTAGATAATGGGGCCGGTCCTCTTATACTGGACGGGTATAAGGAAAAGACTAAAAACTTTCAGGAAACACATATGAAATTCTATATAAGGCCTCTAAGCATAACCAAAAAACAGTTACACGAATTCTGAACTAGGAAATAAAGGGCCCTATTCTGGAATTCTTTTCAATTTTACCTAATCGTAACAGTAGGGTACTCTGTCTCTAATTTCTACTCCGGTCAAATGAATCCGTACCCTTGTAGGCTTTAAAGCAACCGCTTCGTTTAGTATTTACTTTAAGTTGTAAAGTAATAATATCATATCTAGACATGTAAGGGTTTTGTGTTAGAGTATCTCTCTCGATCACAAAAAGGAAATTAAGGTTTTCTAAGACTCGACTAGGAGAATTTCATTTCAAAAGATGTTTCTTATCTCTTAGAATAGCATGACTTAAGACTCGAAATTCTCGATACTAGCAGTAATAAATAGAAAAACTAAAGAGCTCCTATTCAAATAATTATGAATTTTCCCTTTTCCCTACTCTGGGTCCATAAAAAGAGATAGTTCTAAGTTTGCAAATACATCTAAGTTGTTCAGAATAGATGCTTAAGCAATGCTGGTATTCCTCTTGAATTATGTCAAATATATTCCCCTCTAAAGTCCGAAAACCAATTGCCGAACAACCTAAACTAAGAAATCGAAAGAATAAAACCGAACTCAAATAGGTGCTCAAATAGCGGGGCCGTTAGATCAAGCAATCAGATATAGGTCCGTGTTTACATAATAGCAGATTGTTCCTTGTCAGTATATAGACTGGAGTAGCCAAAATAAAGTTCAGAAAATTTCAAGGAAATACATGCTATTTACAATCGAAAACCCCTTATAGCTCGGCAAGAAAACTTGTTAGCTCACTAAGCTAAGGAAACTCTTAGGGTTAACAGTTCCAAGAGAACTCTTTCTTCTCTCCGCCAACTTCATTATGTACGCTGAGTTTTTAAGTGCTGGTCTTGTGAAGTTACATTCTTGTATTTACTCATATTTTTTCTTACTGGGCGACGACTTAAAGTCTAAAAAGGAAAGCAGTTTTAATCTAAATTCTGGCAAATTAGGGCATACCCCCTACTAGAGAGCTTAAACCCTCAAAATAAAGTAGAACAGAAGTGATTCAAGGGACCTTACAAAATACAAAAAGAAGACTGTGAAACGTATTAATTCTAAAAATTTCAAAGAGAATACGCCATAGCCAAACATTTCTATTAGTAATTAGTGTCGGTATCACATGTTAGGTCACAAAAAAAAGGAGGTGCCCTATCCTTAGCGAAAAAGGGTTAACCCGACTCTTATTAATACATTACCAATCAAACCTGGATTTATACCAGAATTAGAGCTTATTAGATACCTTTATCCTTAGCAAAATATAGAGTTTGTTTACTTTTATATCTCTATACTTCTCCATCTCGATTTTTATTCAGGTTGGTTTTAGCAAAGTCACGGGTACCAGAAGCCTTGACCCTTTTTTACCCTCTATTTAACTCCTGGTCAGTCAAGGTATATAGGCAAGTATAGGATTTTTATAGATTGATTTCATATATATACTCATTTTTGTTAAACTTAGCACCTGTTCTATCAGTCAAAATGTATATTTTTTGGTAGAAATTGACTTATTCCACACCTTTATAAGTGCTTTAGCAAAGAATTTCAGTATCCTTGACCAGGAATTTAATACTGCATTCTTTTAAAGACCTGCCGCCCCCGCTATAGGACTAATCCTTATCTTTTTATCTGGAGCTTTACTTCTGCGAATCCAGGAATACACTAAAGGAATACGTATTAAAAACTAGGAGCCCCTGTTAGTCAGTACATTTATTAGAGTCATAAGACTTGAAACCTGGTTTAGTTCCCTCGAATCGAACCTTTACCCGCGGATTCTAGAAACCTTGTATGACCACTTGAAATACTAAATAAACTGTCAATACTTATTTTACTACTTTTTAAAACTCCACGGAAAAATCACTACCCTTAACTATAAAACAAAAGTATTCAAGCTGATATAAATCATTTCTAAATAGATTATAATATCAGTAATTAGAATGCTAGCTTTGACTACAACAATGCGGGAGACAACCAACCATTCGATAGACAGCTTTTCACAATGAATGCCCTCGTATTTAACATGTATGGAGAAATCATTCATGAATGGGCTGACACGAGTACATTAGTTTACATATTCGACTTTCTCCGTCGTTACAGCGGGTGATAAACTTATGCTATTAAACCCGTCCTGTCCCCTCTTCCAAGCAGCTCTACTTCTACAGTTTCATTTTCCTGTATTAGTTACAAAATCGGTTTTTATCAAGTGCAACATAAGGGTTATCTTCCACCAAAAGTTATTTAGTCTTTCCTTCTAGAGGTATTTAAGGGTCCCGCAAGGAGTACTAATTACTGGGTTATGGACGACAAATTCCCAGTTCACTAAAGTACTAATTTTCATTTGATCCAAGGTAAGAGCTAAAAAAAAAACTTGTAGATATAAAAAACTTTTTTGCAAATATTAGGCATCAAAAAGAGAGCTCGTTAGTCAAATAATAGGATATAAAGTATATGCTAGACCAGGATTTTATGCGCGTTTTATACCGAAAGACATGGATTCGAGAAGAATTCGATTCTAGATATATGAAAAAAGTCCTCTCTTTAAGAGATTTTATAAGATTGAAAATTATTAGGGTGTTTTCTTACTAAGGGGAAGTGGGATAGTCAGGACTGCCCAGATAGATATATTACAGTACTTCCTGACTGGTTAGGCACCCGTATAAGCTAGATAATGAGATATAATATCTTTTGGAAATATTAGAATCGGTATAGGTTTGTTTTCTCTAAGTTAGGATGTAACAAGTTCTTAATCGTGATAGTCAGCTTTTGTAGTCGTTTAGATAATCAAGTATAAGAATCTGGAGGGAGAGAAATTTCATGGTGGTTAGATCTAAAATATGAGATCCTGTTTCTTGAAATTCTGGCTAGGTTCTCCTCTTCTAAAGCTTTCTGGGGGCCCCATAATAGAGCTCACAAATACAAGGATTCTCTCTAAACACCCGTACCTTATAATATATGAATGAGGTTGGCTGGGCTATACATGAGGAGGTCTTTACTATTCTATTTAATTATAAGCTATTATGACTCCTAAAAATCTAAGTTTATACCTCTATTAACTTTAACTTTATCTGAATTCTTTTACCTACTAAGCTTTTACTTTTATGAACTTATTAAAGAAGATTTTCCAATTTGAGATGTACAAGTAATTAAGATTTTAGTTAATGCTTTTATTGTTTTCCCTGTGAGCACGAGAGTCTTTCTATTTGCAGTCATATGTTTTTTGTTGTATCGTTTGTATAAAATGTTCCCCTTTTTTTGTTCCATTTGTATATGAGTAAGTAATTGATCAGTATTCTGTCGACACGCCTTTCCTGGGGGAGTGTTTTTTAACAGAGTACTTATGACACTGAGAATATTTATCTCTTTGCTTCCTAACAAAAAGGGCTTACTTTTCATTTCATGTTGCATTTTTAGTCTGTACTTATGAGATTTATAGGTATCCTCACATGTTTACTATTCTTCCCAGTGGGTAAAACCTGAATTAGAGGTTTATTATAGCATTTTACATCCTAAAATATAGGAATCCTGGTAGGAAGAGCCAATACTTTTTTTTTAAGAGTCCCCTCTCTGTCTCATTAAAAGCTACTTTTAATTTACTAGAACACTTAAACTAAGGATCAAATGTGTCGGACTCGTACCTATATAATCATAAAGGAGTTCCACTAGTAGTAAAAATCGAAATAAACTAAAACCATTAATACTTCGCGCTAACAACTAATTTTGAATTATATATAGTCACATCATACTAGAAATTTTAGTCATTTGTATGGATTGCCTAGTAATCTAGTTTTGTAATCCTAACCTAAAAGGTGCTTTTATAAAAGGATCTCAAATCAAAACAATAATTTTGTACTTTCTAAAACTCTTATTTCGGAAGTTTAGCTGAGTCATAAATATATAGAGTTTTCTACTCGTTAAAAATAGCTACTTAGAAAAGGACTCTAATTCCTATAACCCCAGGGGCTTTTAAGTATAGGAGCATTCCGCTAAAAATGCATCCGTTAGGCAATTCCATTTCTTGTGAAAGGCTTGTATTAATTTAAGATGGGATTCTCTTTTTTTAGATTCTTGTCTTTATTTAAGCCTTTGGTGAAATAAATCCTAATAACTTTAAGATTACAAAGTTTCAGCTCAAATGGAACTCTTATCTGGGGTTGTCCTGTGGTTTATGCTTTCTAATTTTGGTATTTACTCTGAAGGTTTAAAATGCTAACTTGGTATTGTTTTAATACCAAAAAGCTTTAAAAAGAAACCCATGATTTGAACCAAGGGCTGTTATTATAAAAGACAGGTAACTCATAATAGAAGAGTCCTTTCTGACTAATACATAGATAATAACTTGAGCTACCGAATAAAGAGATTATAATAACATTCTTGGTTTATTCTTTAAAATAGACTTGGGCTATTCTGCGTACTTTATTCTTTTCCAAGTAGCTAGTTGTATACCCCTAGATCTAGTCCAACTTACCCCGGTTACTGGAGATTCTTGTATATGGTATGGGTGTCCGATTCTCCTCAACATTAATGGATTTCCTTACTTTAGTTACTCTATATGATAACAGTCGATACATTTATATCCAGAAAATAGACAATTCATAAGGCTTAATCCCCAAAGAGCCCTTTTTATTTAGCAGGAACCCGCGTCATGTTACAGGCTTACAGAAAACCGGTTGAGAAAGAAACTCAGATCACTAGCAGAGATAGATAAGAACTCAGGACTCTAATTTGACAACAAACTGGATACCCGGGTTTACTCGACTTTAACACCTTTACATGATGCTTTCCATGTTAAGTATAGAACCAACTCTTATTAGAACGTTCAGCACATAACCAATAGGTTCAAAGCTATAAGTAAAAAATAAGATATAGTATAGCGTGTCTTCTATCTACATTGCTTTTTTTAAGGATTTTAGGATATTCATATTTCAGGCATATCCCTGCTATACTTTTTCTTTCCGAAATTCATTGATTAACAAGGGGGTATTCGGTACACTTTTAGTAAGTAGGATACGCTACGCAGGGGACTCTCTAAGGCATCCGGCTTTCCTTTTTTCTCCTAAAATGACTATTTTGTTAAACCCCGACAAATCTTATCATTCTACAATCCTTGAGTTCTTTCATTTATTAACCCCCCACTATCCAAGGATAGGTAAAAAGAGCTATACAAAACAAAGACTAGTAAGTGTCGTTTAGGCTTCAGCCGCTTTTAACTGACAGGGTAAAAACCCAACCTAGTAGAAGCTGGTAAAAATGAAACTATCCTTACCGTATGTATGTATAAGCGCTATAATAAAAAAGAATTTGGAAGTGTACCTAACCAAGAGACACTTTACTTAAATTAGAAAGGTTAAGATAATCTTAGTTTGAGGTTGAAAGTTATAGAACTTCAAAAGCCCCGATTCTTCTGTTTTCGGGTTACTACTAGCTAAAGATAGATTGTTGTCCTACAAAGGCTTATTGAGTCAGTAATAGAGGGGCCCCTTTAATCCAGGTCTAATTATCCTACAAAACTTTAATTAATAAGGTATCCTGAACATATCTTGGGCTGATTCCTCTTTATAATAAACATTGTAAAAAAAACCTACCTTTCTTCGATCCCACACAAATATTATTTAACTTGCCCCTCCAAACTCGACTTATTCCCATTTTATGTAACACAGGTAGCCCCATTGAGGGATATAGAAGACCTCGTTTAAGAACTTTTCCTGCTTCGGGTAAAGCCAAGGTAGCGCTTTTATAAAGTGGTAAGAGATTCTGTTGTTTATGCGGTCTTACAAAGTACCTGATTTATAGGGGTTTTGTTGGTAAGTAGAGTCTCTTTACGGCTATGTATTTAGCTTTCTCGGCTAATGCTAGGTAAGTGGATATGCTAGGGTTTTTCTTAGGCTCACAACCAAACTAGACAGCTATATACTTAGTATAAAATAAGTGGGGTACTCAACTACTAGGGTTTTTAAAAGATTTATCAATAAACCTTATCTAGATACTTAAGAATAACAAAGACTTTCTATAATCTTAGAACTGAACAGAGTTATGAAATCATTTAGATAGAGATTTTTCATTTGTTGTTCTGTATCTATACTCTATACTAAAGAAATTGACTATTTAAACAAAGTCGTTGTCTATCTGCTTACTAACCAAATGTAAGTATAGGCTCTAAGTTAAATCGGGAGTCTGCAAACTTGAAAAACGTAAGTTCCAACCCTATTATTCCTTATTGCTTGTGCTAAGTTAAGACTTAACAAATTCGATTTTATTAGTATTATTTAAAAATATCTTATATAGTTGCATTTAATCTATAACCAAAACCTCTTTTCTAAAGCAAGAAGGTTTGATAGCGGCTTGGGCAACTCGTTTAATCAAAAGCTTTTTTTCTTACTACATCATTAATTTTATAACACGTATAATGAAATGAAAGCCGAGTAAGAAAGTTCGAAATAGAGATCATATTATACTTTCTCTAGTCTCGACTAAATGATACAAGTTCTGATTTAGACTCCTTAGTATTTGGTTGCCGAAACTCTAATTAGTGAACGCTTAAAAATTTCTTGTCTGATTGGGTTTTATCCGCATTAGCAGCTACTGGTTTTTACTAATATAAGTTTTTTCTTTCAACAGTTTGACTTTAGAGCTCGCGAGTCATAAACACTTTTTGTATCTTATTTGTGGGATTAGTCCGAAGAGTTCACATGGCGTTTTACTTCATTGTCAAAAAGCTACCTCTACTTTGTATTCATAAAGAAGAGAGCTCGAGTTAGAGTGCTATAAAACTAGGATTCTTTTTTAAGAAAACTGAGTTGCATAAACTCATTTGATACCCGGTCATAAAGAAACAAGGAGCTTCTGTCCGTCCTTATTATTGATCCTTCTGTAATCGCTATAGATTTAGGAATTTAGGATAATTAATAAAAACAAAGTATCAAAGAATTCTGTATATAAACTGTCTTGGTTCCTTTAGTTTTTGTTGCTTCGTAGGCTATACACAGCTTTAGTTAGTGTTTCTTTTTTTTTTTTGTGTTTCATTGAATAAGTAGTAAAGGAATGCTCTTTTTATGTTATGGGGTGATTTTTTTGTTATAGAAGAGTTTCCTTATTTCCAAAAACTGGGAATTCGTTTTCACATCCTCCTATAGTCAAAAGGACAGGGAATGTGGTACCGAGATAAGGGAGTTGTCTGTTAATTGTAGGATTCTTGCTTCGATAATCTCGTGCAGCTACTGTCTTATTAATCTGAGTTAAATCTAAAAACAGGGTATTCTGAATAAGTAAAAGGTAAAGCTTTTCAAGACTCTGAGAGATCTAACAACTAAAATAGGTACAAAATGGGTTTAGTTCTAGGTATTAAGAAGTATGGATTAAAGAGTACTACTGCTAAGAGTAAGACCAGACTTAGAGAGGTGTAGGTAAGAGTCTCCTACATTTCAATTTAAGTCTCCGTTTTTACAAAATAAAACACAACAAGCCAGGAGTCTTCTTTTTAGTACTGTTGTCAGGTATTTCTCTTTCAGCTTAACGAGAATCCTAGGAATGTTATAAGTAAGATATTTAAAAAGTAAGTAATGAAATATATATATCGTATATAGTAAATCCAGCGCAAAAGGCTCAGATGTACAAACACCTTAGGAAATACACTAACTGGTGTTAAAGTGCACACAAGCGGCCGTAGAGTAGGCTTTCGCATTGTTCTAATGAGTCTCAATTTGCTAAGTTCCTTTTAGAAAGTCTTTACTTTTTGTTCGATGACAGTTTATAAAAATTTTGGAGAGATTGCTGAGTGTCTTACGGCTTTGGTAGATCAACAAGAAATCGTACTTTGTACCGTGAGTTCAAGTCTGAATCTTCTCAAAAAAGTTTCAAGTATTTCCAGAAAGTTAAAAGAAGCGTTCCCTACGTAGCCGAGCCCTTTATCGAGAAGTGAATATAAGAAAAGAATTTTAGTATGATGTGAAGAAATGCGCAGACTTCTATCCTAAATTGGAATATAGGAATAGGGATACTATAATTATAGTATATAAAAAGAAAAAGCTCCCTGTTGGTAGTTTACTTTTAGCCTAACGGACGTAGGTTCAAAGCATACTATACCTACTATTACCTTACACTAGACGCTTTAGTAATAAAAGTAGAAAATAAAGTGCGGGTAGGAAGATTCAGATTTTAGCTTAGACCCAGTTAAAATAAAAATCCCATCTATCTTTTTCAATTTCTTGATTTATTAAAAGCAATTCCCTTTTGGTACTACTTTACTCTAAAGTTAGCTAGGAAAAGGAACCTTATCCTACACACAGGAGTCTTACTTCACAAGTTTTTGTATCAGACTCAGATTATCCTTCTTAATTTAATATTAACTGCTCTCAACTCCAGAAAAGTCTATTTATATGTCATCCACTACGGACCTCCACTAACCTAGAAGCACCTAGCGAGCAAAATCCCATTATTAGACCCCTTTAATTAAATCTTTTCTAATTTGAAAAACCCCATAGATAATACTTAAGTTAAAAAAGCAACCCTTCTCGTATCTAAATTACGGAATGCCATAACTCTATATTAAAATCACGTAGATAACAATTAAGCGAAGTTATATTACTACGGGACTCATAGGAGTTAGTTCAGGGGTGTATAGCTCCGCCTGGTAGAACAATGTACTTTTTTATAATAGCCGCAGGTTCAAGTCCTTTCTTTTTCATAGTTCAGGTCAATAGGTTTCATATAGCATTTAAGAGTAGCAAGAAACCCCACCCAGTCCTGGGGAACTCTCTAGTATAATTGCGAATAACACTGTGTTTACTGAAACGCAAGCGAATAAAACCCGCTTTAAAGCATAGAATGCTCCTTATTTCCTTAATTTTTTAAAAGAGTTACTCCTAAAATAAAAAGGATAGATAGTAACAAAATCACTGACTATGATACAAAAAATATTGTTACTTATCCGAGCGAGTTTATACTATATTATATTTACGGAAAAAAACTAGAAACTCCCCAATTCTTTATTCTGGAATCCCTTCCTAACTAATTGTTTTCAAGTAAATTGGAAAAATGCAATAAGAAAGTATTATACACCAACCAATATTCTCAGGCCAGAACAATTTTTGGAGTACTCATTCAAGAAAGAAAAAGTATGCTTAAACAAGGAAGACCTAGACTGAATTAGACTTTAGTTGTAGTTAAGATTCTTAGTTATTATATTAAAGTATTCAAGTTAGTGGTTTCTTCAGAAGAATTAGTAATAAATAAACAAAAAGAACCCTCACTGAGTGCTAAAGCTTAAAGATACACTTGTTCATAGGCCTTTGTAGAGTTATCTATATATACTCGGTAAATAGAATAGAATAGAATCCTATTATTATTGCAGGTTGGGTAATAGAATTCAAGTGTTAGAACTTAAGTGTTGAATAGGTCTACCAAGTAGGCCCCTCTTTTACTTACACACTCTTCGAACACTCAAACAAAGATCAAAGCTGTCCTTAAGTTGTAGTTGCTAAATACTACTAAGAGAGGCGAAGCTTTCTTTTAAATTAGAAGGGATCTTTAATTTATAAAGATTTTATGTAAAAAAAAAACTAACAATAAAATAAGAGATTCCAGCTAACAATTTCCAGTGGGGAGATTGAATAAGCTTTCCTAAGGTCCTTCCAACAATCTGTAACTACTCGAACAATTTAAGGATATCTTCATTTCATAAAATCGACCCTTTATTCGATATAAATAAAACCAAGAATGATACTTTATCAGATTGGGGATTTCTATAAAGCAAGTTTATTATTAAACTTATATGGGACTCTTTTCAAATTAGCTATCCATTAGTTAGCAGTTAACAAGATTCCGTTTAGCAATTTTTTATAAAGGGCCCACCTATCCCTATCAATTAGAATAAATAGAAATTGCCCCTTTTACATATCATAAAAGTCTTTACTTAACTTTTACTTGTACTAGAGACTTAGATTACCAAGGCTTCTCTTAGAGGTACAAAGAAAGATATCTTAGCTTATAAATATAGCTAAAAATTGACTTTACTCTTACTGGTAAACCCCTATTCCTGTAATAGGACCCGCCGGACTCAAAAATTTAATGAATTTCGGGAGTAAGGTATTTACTACTTCGTTAATAACTGGGGGTTTATCTTGCACAAAAAAGAGTAGATAGTTTGGAATTTAAATCACTTAGATAGAAAGAAATCGTTTCCCATAAGAGTAAGATGTAGGACTCTTATAAGAAAAGAAAAAGAAATTTATAAGGACAGCAATTTCTAAATTACCGATGGTAGAGCAGAGTAATCGCGGTTTAAATTGCATGGGTTCAAGTCCTACCTTAATCTTGATACTGAGACAATCCAATCCAGGCTCTTCCAATCTGCCGGATTTTAACCTATACGATTATGAGCAAGTCAAAACCGTTAGTAAGGTATGTGACTCTTCTAGGTGTATTTAACTAAGTTACTAAAAAGTTTACTTTGTTAAATTATACGCTTTTTCACTGCACTTTAGGTTCCAAAGGGTGTTTTGGCTTGTGTATCATTGAAGCTCCCTATCTTAATAAAAAAGTAGTGTATAAGATTAAGATGCGAATAAATCTAAACTTAATTTGTTCCTTTCGGTTGTAGCACATTATCAAATTTAAGTACTTAAAAAGCTTACTAATCTCAGTTTTCTGGCGGTTGTTAATAACTGGGGTTTCCTAATTACTAGATCCGCGAGTCGAATCGTTGTTTCTAGCTTATGATATTAATAAGGATCCTCTTGGGTTTGCCTAAATTGTAGCAATTACTTTAAGCCTGCCCTTAAACGGCGGGGTAAAGCTCTCCTTGATTTTTTTATTGCTGTATAGTATATCAAAGAAAACAACACCCTAACGTAACTTACAGATTTTTATTTTGCAGTCTCAATAGAATGAAAACTCTTGGATTTAGCTATATCAAAAGGTATCCCTTTAAAGTCATTTCGGTGGATAAAAAGCAAGCAGCAGAAGACTTAGGAAGTAATACACCTTGAACGAAAGAAATAGAAATATCTTCCAAAAACTCACTGGTATTTTAATCTAAAGACCAGATCGAATAATGTTAATATAATCGTTATATAATGTTCTATTGCCCTGCAGCAACCAGACCAGATAAACCTATAAATAGAGAGGAGTTCACAAAGTAAAGACTTTACAGAATTACAAGTACATATACACAAAAAGAGCAATTACTTAAGGAACCCCTTAAAATTTTATGTTTTTAATCATAAAAGAGGATAAATATTCAATACAACAATTGGGAACAAGACCCTTATATCTTTAGATTGTATTTCCTTCTAAACTCTTCATTAAAGAAAATATTCCGGTTTTCTACATTTCGGGGTTACCTCTGACCATTACAGCCTAGCTACCGAAGAGCTTTTTCAAAGCTAGTAGTACTAAGATTAAGAAATAAGGTTAATAAAGAATCTTGCTTGGAAGATCAGAGGTTTGTTTTATAGTAAATCGCATCGAATAGCGGTTCTAAAAACACATAAGCTAGAATAAATTTCCATCTTTGGCCCGAATGACCCCTGTATCCTTTCCTGAAGTGCCTACTAAAGTTAAAGTATGCCAGCCCCTGCTATTAAATATACTTCACTACGAAAAACCCCGAGAATCCCTTAATTCTAATACTAAAAAGACGGACACTATTCTTATCGTAATTTCTATAATACAAAAATATGCTCAATGACCGGCTGGGGTAAACAAGTCATTCTATTTACTTCTTGAATAAACATATGTAATCACTTGAAACAGATACAGGTTGTAGGACTCTTTTCTTCTAAAAAGGGGGGTGCCGCTCTATTTACTTTTATGTATTATTACATTCCGTTAGTCAAACAAAGACCCATAAAAGAGTCCCAGTTTTGCTTGAACTTCATAAGTATAATTGAATTGGAGTCGTATAAAAAAGAAGTATTCCTTCACTTATATTTGAAAGGAATCTTTTGATCAGAGAAAGTTTTCGCTTTAATAAGAATTAGCCAAGCAACCTATATAGGGGTTTTAAGCTAACTGCTTTTCAGGTCAAAGCAATTTAGTCTAATGAAAAGTATAATACCTACGAGACTCTTCCCTTTATTTAACAAAGATTGCCAGGATACTTCTTTTGGAGTGGGTTTCCTAAGAGTTAAAGTTTTTAAGGATATCACTAATAGGATTTGGTAAGGCACTGGTAATGGGTTCTTTATATTTAGGATCAAGAGAAAGGTATAGGTACCAAGAAGAAAGAGGATATGCAGAAGAGTATGATACAGAAAAAGACTACAAAGCGAGTTCTTTCTCTTAAGAAAAAGGCATGCGGAATGTTAAAATACTAACTCTGAAACTTATACAAAGCACCCACCTGCCGGGATTGAGACATCTATATAATTAGGATTCCCTGCCTGAATATATACTTGACTTATGACAAATATAGGTAAAAGAGTTCCTATCATCGTGTATTACTAACAGTTAATCTATTTTCTATTATATCATACCTTATTTTTATTATATTAACATATCTAACTAAACTTTCCTCTTATCTTAGGGTTGGCTAGTATAATATGAACAGATATTGTAAAGTAGGTATCGCTCTCTTTTTTTTTTTCGTAATCATCGGATTACTGAGTACTAAGTGTTTTAGTTTAAAAAAGGGAGGGGGCTCGCTCATAGGAAGCATA